>QLIY01001060.1:39841-51840 GCA_003260075.1 Phallusia mammillata | reverse complement strand
AAGCACTCTTTCTTGACCAAACGCATTTAACAAACCAGCGTTAGACAGAAATGAATATTTGGGGGTTTAAGGGGTGAAAATGGGTGAATCGAAAAAAAAGATACAAAATTCTTTGAAATATCTTATATTGCACCAAACAACATAGCATATCACTCAGAGATGCTCTACTTTAGTCAGTACAGCCGTTTTAAAACAAATACGTTTTGGGGGCCTGCGGATGAACCGCTGGGTCATTTGGGGTGAAACTTCAGGAGGATCAAATTTGGATTAATAACTAACATTTAAAACCCCCCCCCCTGAACTGTGTTTGTAATACCTACTAGTTGACCTTAAGTAACCCGTGGTTAGGCGGCGGCCAACCTGACAACGAGCATTTAAAAAAACATCTTGCAAAAATGTCAAGTTTATTTTTTCATGTTTATTTTGATTAACAAAGTTTTGCTTGAACATACCAAACCGAAGCACGCTTATTAGGTTTAAATCACGTCATAGGTGTGAAACCTTCACCGAAACGACGGCTCATATAACGTCTGTCCGACGTCAAGCTGAGCCCCCCTGCTATCGTAAACCAGTGAGTTACTCTCTTGGGACTTCTGCCTACAGTGTCTTTCTTGACCAAACGAGCGTTAGACACATTTACGTTTCGGGGGCCTGTGGGTGAACCGCTGGGTAATTCGGGGTCAAACTTCTGGAGGATCAAGTTTGGATTAATAACTAACATATGTCCAAATTTGAATAAATTTGAAGCACTCTTTCTTTACCAAACGAGCGTTACAAACCAGCGTTAAAAAATTTACGTTTCGGGGGCCTGTGGGTGAACCGCTGGGTAATTCGGTGTCAAACTTCTGGAGGATCAAGTTTGGATTCGTAACTAACATGTGTCCAAATTTGAATAAATTTGAAGCACTCTTTCTTTACCAAACGAGCGTTACAAACAGCGTTAGACAGAAAAAAAAATACGGACAAAAACAATATGTGCCCCCTTCAAGTAAGGGGACCCATAATTACACCAAAAATCTAAAGATTAACTTACAACATGTAATGTTTCAGAAGTGAAGTCCGACTGCGAACTTGCTTGGGCCGCCATATGCAATCCGACAACAAGTTTGTTCCACTACCAGCAAACAAACTACGAACAAATAAGATGCGAACTTACTGCAATATTATAGATAGGTTTGGTGACATAAACAATGTAGATTTCTGTCTTGCCCTAAGTTCTTACCTTTGCTCGCGAATCCTTGTGGATCGACTCACATTCCTGGTCGATTTTTAATCCTTTCTTCAATCAACTACAACAATTCCAATGTATGTAGCTATGCCAGTTTGGTTTTAAATAGCAGAGCAAAGTTATCACTTTTCTAACGTGCTGGACTTAATAAGTGCTAAATTTCATGCTTATAAAAGAAAAAAGATTTTAACACTTATGCAAATAGTTGATTTAAACGCCCCCCCCCCAATACGGACAAAAACAATATGTGTCCCTTCATAGAAGGGGACCCATAATAACATAGTTTGAGTTTGAAGAAACACATACAACACATATATAATGTATTTGTTGCACTTTAATTTTATGTTACTGGTTTCTTAGTCTCGGTTGTTATTAAACTATTGACTGTAAAAGAATTTGTGAACTATACACTTTTACCCTTCTCTCGCTTCCATGTGTTTTTCCTTTCTGTAGCCGAAATTAGATCCAAAATGACCTCCCCAAAAACGATTGGAAATTGCATGTGAGGATTATGTAGTCCATGTGTATGTCAGAATGGTACATATACATGTGTCAATAGAGCATTTTTAGGTGGTTTTTCTTTAACTGATTCAGTACATTTACCAACACATTTTGTAACTGAATTAAGGATGAATTTCAGCGGTCCACCGATTGTGTTAGTTTCTGGTTTCAAAACCAACACATGCTTGGGACATTTTTTTACAACTTGTCAGTGTTCTAGTTGTATCATTTATAAAATGACAACATAAACTGGCACAGAATATGGCACTAGAAGACATTGCCTGCATGGACACATTGACGGCAATTGGTATTATAGGGAAAATGTTGTACAGTATTGGCTTAAACATGTTTTAAACACTAGTTATGACAAAATTACGTTGTGTGTTGCAAGTGTTTTTTCAAGGGTTAGCTGCGACAACTTTTAGATCAGGTTTTCATGTCTGTATATGTGTTGTGTCAATTTTCTCATGGGCATTTGACCAAGTGCTCATACTGTCATATTAAATAATGGCCAATTTAAGCATATTGGGGCAAAACTATTTTGGTAGTTTGTTATATATATTTGCAAAATTTTGTGAGTTTTATGTATGAAAAACTAATTTCATTTTACAGTTAACAAAGCACTTGTGGGTGAATTGCCATCTTTTGGAATTGCCAAAGAATCCAAGTTTCAGCAATTAATGCAGCGGAACCAGGCAGCAGATCCTGCAGCTGCACAACATGCCAATGCCCAAGCATTGACTGCTGCTGCTCAAGACCAGCAAAACTTTAAACTGGACACCTCTCTTTCAGTAGAGGCAAAGGCATTTCAGCCCACTACAGGTTGCTAGTTAATAATGCCATATATATCTACATCGGTCCTTATATTGTAAATCAATGACTTATTTCCCCCCCCCCGTGTCATGTTTGTTTGCAAAGCTGGTTACGATTGGCATAGAGTAATTTGATGATGCAACTAGTTTGTTCGTTGACAAGCCCCCCCCCCACATTGGTCTGCAATAGTTGTTAAGAAACGTTCATCGACAAGCATTTGAGTCCGCCAAAATAACTTCAGCGCAAAACATCTTTATTCACCCCACATCAAATTTTTGTGAACCCCCCCCCCCACATTGGTCTGCAATAGTTGTTAAGAAACGTTCATCGACAAGCATTTGTGTCCGCCAAAATAACTTCAGCGCAAAACATCTTTATTCAACCCACATCAAATTTTTGTGAATCCCCCCCCCCTTTTCAGTTGAACGTGTTTTGTTACTCCTTCGTGTTTTGTTACCCTTTCATGATACCATCAGTCCATGGAAGGCAACAAAACACGTTCAACCGAAAATAAGGAACAAAGGTGCGGGAAAGACTGCCCAAAGTTAGGTTCGCGTTACTGCTGCGTAACAACTCGGCGTTTTAAACTAAATGTAAGTCAAATTTTCTGTTAGCACCATATTTCTTAATTGTTTCAACCAAGCAAATAGGATTCAAGCTTTATTACAAGACTCCCTCGAATGAAAATCAACAATTTAACTTCTGCTTTTCTGTGCTAACTTAGAAACATAATACAGCTAACAAACCTAATACAATTTTAATTGTATGGCAAAAAGTAGGCGAGTGTTTTCGTTAAATATTGCATGCGTTTAAATATTGCAAGTTTCAAATGTGTCATGTTTGTTTGCAAAGCTGGTTACGATTGGCATAGAGTAATTTAGTATTGTGATGATGCAACTAGTTTGTTCGTTGACAACCAAATGTTTTCGTCATACCTTTTGGTTAAAATCGTCGATGAGTAAACCTGAAACCTGCGCTCTCGCCGCGTCACATGGCGTAACAATAAAACTGGAAGCTTTAGGGCTAGTTGAAGGGCACTGAGGCGTTAACAGAGGCAGAACCGGAGATGGCTAAACTTGCAAGGTTGGTGAAGTATTACAATAATAACGTGCAACGTGTTCCTAATAAGACAAATTTACTAAATTGATTCTCAAAACAAACAACACGCGAAACTCTGTGCAAAAACTTATGGTAAATAGCCTAGACTACTGTTCGTAAACCACGGCGCAAAAAAACACTAAAATTTCCATGAGGTTTAACATTTAAAGAGAAAAAAACGATGTTTTAAGTTGAATTACTTGGGACGGCGACCCTGTTATACTTGACCTCAGTAGGAAACGAATGTTTAACTTCAACTGAAAACGACACAGATTTAGGAACAAATCGCTCAAATGCTAAATGCGCTTTAATGCCGCGTACTAACTTAACGACCAGCTGTAAACGCATTTGAGCTAAGCTTTGAATGCGATATTCCGTATTAATTTTAATATCTTTCTATTTGATGTTCGATTATGAAAGTTCATTGCTGGCTTCCTCTCAACGAAAATCTAAAATTCGTCTTTCTGTATAGGAAACGATGTGTAACGAATAAACCCAATACCCCCCCCCCTATGGTAAATAGCCTAGACTACTGTTCGTAAACCACGGCGCAAAAAAAAACTAAAATTTCCATGAGGTTTAACATTTAAAGAGAAAAAACGATGTTTTAAGTTGAATTACTTGGGACGGCGACCCTGTTTCACTTGACCTCAGTAGGCAACGAATGTTTAACTTCCACTGAAAACGACACAGATTTAGGAACAAATCGCTTAAATGCTAAATGCGCTTTAATGCCGCGTACTAACTTAACCACCGGTTGTAAACGCATTTGAGCTAAGCTTTGAATACCATATTCCGTATTAATTTTAATATCCTTCTATTTGATGTTCGATTATGAAAGTTCATTGCTGACTTTGTCTCAACGAAAATCTAAAATCAGCCTTTCTGTATAGAAAACGTTGTGTAACGAATAAACCCAATGAAATTTGTGTCTACGATGTCAATAATGACCGAATTAATTATTCGCTGCATTGTTGGTTGAGGTAATTCTCACCACTTTATCAAAAAGTTTCAAAACAAGTTGAAAAAAACGTTGAAAGCTAGTCAAAACGAGGTTATAACATTTGGTTACTTCAATTCCTACAGTTTAAGTTGCTAAAAAGCAAATATAAAAAGAGAAACGCATTTTTGTGCTTCGATTGAACGAATTGTGGCTGTAGGAGAGTTAAAAATAGTCAGGGCCCCCCCCCCCCCCCCCCCCCCCCCCCCCCCCCCCCCCCCCCCCCCCCCCCCCCCGCATTGTTGGTTGAGGTAATTCTCACCACTTTATCAAAAAGTTCCAAAACAAGTTGAAAAAAACGTTGAAAGCTAGTCAAAATGAGGTTATAACATTTGGTTACTTCAATTCCTACACCCCCCCCCCTAAAACTTGCAGCCTCGCCACGTCACACGGCATAACAATAAAACTAGATTGTTTGGGCTCGTCGCACTAAGGCGTGAAGGGTGGCAGAACCGGATATAGCTGAACTTACAAGGTTTGCAACAAATATTACAATGATGTTTAACATGCAAAGACATATAAAGGCCTAATAAAGGGCAGAGCTAGACATTGCTAAACTTACATAAATACAAACTTAATAAAATGGTTGTAGGCCTGTAAAGGCACGGTATAAATTTGCCACTCGTAAGAAATTTACTGGGGTGTGTTCGAGGCACAGGTCATTGCTGCTTGTCATACTCACTTTTACACATGTAGGCTAAGTCGTTACTTTCTCTATACAATTCTTTACTAAACTAGAAGGGTGGCTTAGCACATATTGCCCTTGCATATACACTATAACATATTTTACAACATAAATATATTTCCTATGCTTATTTTGTATTGGGTCCCATATTAGCCATCGTCTTTTATAACTTTAGTCGTTTCTGCAGGCAAAAACTCATGGGTCCCCACACATGTAAAGTTGAAAATAATGCAATTCAAGAGATAACCATGACTGACCCATTTTAGGGGGCTAGTAGAGCAACTAATTGGGTTCGAAACACAAAGCCCCCCCCCCTAAAACTTGCAGCCTCGCCACGTCACACGGCATAACAATAAAACTAGAATGTTTGGGGCTCGTTGAAGCGCACTAAGGCGTGAAGGGTGGCAGAACCGGATATAGCTGAACTTATAAAGTTTGCAACAAATATTACAATGATGTTTAACATGCAAAGACATATAAAGGCCTAACAAAGGGCAGAGCTAGAGATTGCTAAACTTACACAAATACAAACCTAATAAAATGATTGTAGGCCTAGGCACGGTATAAATTTGCCACTCATAAGAAATTTACTGGGGTGTGTTCGAGGCACTGGTCATTGCTGCTTGTCATACTCACTTTTACACATGTAGGCTAAGTCGTTACTTTGTCTATACAATTCTTTACTAAATTATCAGGACTAAGATTACCAACCGATTTTATGACAGTTTTTTTTATGTGTGTGGCTCTTAGACGACCGCTCTACCACATTAATTTTTTTCACTGGCTAAAGGGCGAGTTCTGTCATGAACGTATTTACAGCATATGCAATGCATGGGTAAATTGAAACAAACAAATAAATTATGGTTGCATCGTTAAAAGTCTGTTGTACATCAAACGCGCAAAAGTTTTGATCTGTTTCACTTTCAAAGCATTTTTACGTTTTTGTTGCTGCGTTGTATCGGTTTTCAGTTTAGTGTCGTTAAAGGCGTGTGACGTCAGTGACGCAACATGTTTGACGTCATGTAAAAGCATGATATCAAACTAATTTACTGGCAATTGCGCATTTATTTTTGAGCATTTGAAATAAAACGCTTTCCTATTTCCCCCCCCCCTAAAATCAATATGTGTCCCCTTCAGGGAAGGGGACCCATAATTATCAGGACTAAGATTAACAACCGATTTCAAGGCAGTTTTTTATGTGTGTGGCTCTTAGACGACCGCCCTACCTCATTATTTTTGACTGGAGGCTGATTTCTGTCATCAACGTATTCACAGCATATGCAAAGTATGGGTAAATTGAAACAAACAAATGAATTATGGTTGCATCGTTGAAAGTCTGTTGTACATCAAACGCGCAAAAGTTTTGATCTGTTTCACTTTCAAAGCATTTTTACGTTTTTGTTGCTGCGTTGTATCGGTTTTNCCAAATTGCATGACAGCGGTTATTTCGGGCTTGCTAAAAACTAGATTTGTCACAAAATAATACAGGAAGACATAACTACAAAAGCGAAGTAGCGCATTTTCAGCATAGTGTACTTACGGAACCGGTGACACCGATACTCGCTTCTGATTGGTCCTTGACTACCCTTCATGCACCTGACGTGTGACGTAGCTTCTCGGAACTTCGTGAAATACGGAAATTGCTGACAAAATATGTTTTTGTCATTTGGGTAATAACTGATTGTTTAAAAAAACGTACACAAATAGGGCATATTTTCGTATACAAAATCGTTTCTACGTTTCAATAACAAGTTATCCCGCAAACCCGACATAAACCAATAAACCATGACCCCCCCCCCCCCCCCCCCCCCCCCCCCCCCCCCCCCCCCCCCCCCCCCCCCCCCCCCCCCCCCCCCCCCCCCCCCCCCCCCCCCCCAAAACCTGATATGAACGCTTTACACATAAAAACCAAATATCGAAAAAATGTTTATTTTACTGTGACCCCAACCCCTTGAAATAATTAATACTAATATAATAATATTGCTTGCCAACACCTGCACAATATTAATCACACTGCAAGTAGCGTCAATATTGCGTAATAACGGAATATATTTCTAACATTGCCGCTAGGTGGTGCTATTACGTCGTTTCAATGTTTTTTTTCTGGTGGCAGCAACTGAATAGCAAAAAGTAAATCAACTTATATGAATTGTGGCCACCTTTCAAACTCTCTCGTTAAGTGAAACTCTCTCGTTAAGTGACAGATTTTCAAATCATTTCTATGTAATTAAACAGATTTCAAACAAAACCAAAAGCTGCATGTAATAATTTGCACATGCATTATATGGGGGTTAACTGATAAACGCAAAGACAACCAAAAGCATCATATGTTGGAGAACCAAGCATACATGCACCATCTAGCGCAATGGTTCCCAAACTTTTTCATACTTTTTTCAAAACGGTCCCTTTGCCATTATTTCGTGCAAATGTGCTATTCAGATGTACTGATATGTACCTGTAGTTTGGACTGTCCTTGTATATTTGTGAAATGCAAATGAGCACAATAGCTGATTCTTCAACTGCGTCTGCCATCGCTTGTAAGGTACTTCCCCCCATTCGATCCACATCCATCCAAACATTGTAACCGTGAGACTCAAGGTGGGTTTTCATCTAAACAAAATGTATTGTTCCAAAATATGCCCAGTATCGAATAAGCAGCTCGTTAAACATCTGTGGTGCATCAAACACGCAAATATATTAATGTGGTCGAGTTTCAAAGTATTTTCCACTTGCAGCGTTATTGTTTTTTTAACACGAGCCTAATACCTTGTTTGGTTATTTCTGCCAGAGCACGATTTTATTACGATTTGACGTCGTTAAAGGCGTGTGACGTCGCAATCAAATGAGGTAATATGTTTGAGCATGGAGCAAAACTTGTGAAATTCGGTCGGTAATTCGGTCGGTAAATTCGGTCGGTGGCCCACAATGCACCTGACGTATAAAATCACTTCTTGTAATTTTCCTGAAATACGGAATTCGCTGAGTAAAAAAAGTGTTTTTTTCCTTTGTGTGATTAGTTTAAAAACCGCAACCTGTTACAAATAGGGCATTTTTCGAGCATAAAAATATTTACTACCCTTCAACAACATGTTATCATTATCTGAATTGTGTTGCTGCGCAAAGCTTTGTTTATTTAACTCGCAACAAAGACTAATCAGAGAGTTTAGACTATTACTGTGTATTTGGAACGTTTTGTCGCCGATGACGCTGGTTTTCGTTTACATGGTGCGTCTGAAACAGGATCACTTGGAATGAAAATATCCATACAGTATTATAAATATGACCCCAACCCCTTGACAAAATTAAAACCATAACATTGCTTGCCAACACCTGCACAATATTAATCACACTGCAAGTAGCGTCAGCATTGCGTAATAGCGGAATTTATTTCTTACATTCTGCCGCTTGATGGTGCTATTAAGTCGATTAAATGGTTTTCTTATCTGGTCGGCAACTGAACAGCTAAAAGTAAATCAACTTACATGAATTGTGGCCACTTTTCAAACTCTCTCGGGGGGGGGGTGATTTTAGCTGCAATAACTGAGCATCAAATGCAACAATTTCGTACTCCTGTGCGCCACCCAGCGGATGATTATGGTTTAAAAAAATATACAAAAAAAACATTTTTACTAATGAGACGCCACGGTTTACCGTACGCTGTGTAAATACGGGTGGCCCACAATGCACCTGACGTATTAAATCACTCTCGCAATTTTCTTAAACACGGAATTTGCTGAGTAAAAAAATGTTTTTTCGTTTGTGTGATTAGTTTAAAAACCGCAATCTGTTACAAATAGGGCATTTTTCGTGCATAAAAATATTTTCTACCCTTCAACAACATGTTATCATTATCTGAATTGTGTTGCTGCGCAAAGCTTTGTTTATTTAACTCGCAACAAAGAGTAAACAGACAATTTGGTTTATCATTGTGTGTTTAGAGCGTTTTGTCGCCGATGACGCTGGTTTTAGTTTACATGGTGCGTCTGAAACAAGATCACTTAGAATAAAAATATCCATACAGTATTATTGAATCTGACCCCAAGCTGTTGACATAATTAAAACTATAATATTGCTTGCCAACACCTGAACAGTATTAATCACACTGCAAGTAATGTCAGTCTTGCGTAATAGCGGAATTTATTTATAACATTCTGCCGCTAGATGGTGCCATTAAGTCATTTAAATGATTTTCCCATTTGGTCGCAGCAACCGAACAGCAAAAAGTAAATCAACTTACATGAATTGTGGCCGTCTTTCAAATTCTCTCAGCCTCGTTGACAAAAGTTTCGGGGGGGGGGGCTGCATGTATTGATATATGTACACGCGTTATATGGACGTTGACCAACAAACGCAAAGACAACCAAAGGCATCATATGTTTGAGAACCAAGCACACATGAACCATCTAGCGGATGAGAACAGGCAAATATTTCAGATGTACCGATATGTACCTGCAGTTTGGACTGTCTTTGTATTTTTGCGACATGCAAATGAGCACAACAGCTGATTCTTCAACTGCGTCTCCCATCACTTGCAGGGTACTTCCCCATATTTGATCCACATCCATCCAAACATTGTAACCGCGAGATTCAAGGTGGGTTTTTATCTAAACGAAATGGGGGGGGGGCACTGTAATTAAACAGATTTCAAACAAAACCCAAAAGCTGCATGTAGTGATATGTACACGCGTTATATGGACGTTAACCGACAAACGTAAGGACAACCAAAGGCATCATATGTTTGAGAACCAAGCACACATGCACCATCAAGCGGATGAGTACAGGCAAATATTTCAGATGCACCGATATGTACCTGCAGATTGGACTGTCTTTGTACTTTTGTGACATGCAAATGAGCACAACAGCTGATTCTCCAACTGCGTCTGCCATCGCTTGCAAGGTACTTCCCCCCATTCGATCCACATCCATCCAAATATTGTAAACGCGAGATTCAAGGTGGGTTTTTATCTAAACGAAATGTGTATTGTTTAAAATGTGCCCAGTATCAGAAAAGAAGCTCGTTAAAAATCTGTGGTGCATCAAACACGCAAATATAGGGGGGGGGGATTGTTTTGTGCCCAGTATCGGAAAAGAAGCTCGTTAAAAATCTGTGGTGCATCAAACACACAAATATATTGATGTGGTCGAGTTTTAAAGTATTTTCCACATGCAGCGTTGTTTTTTTTATCACGAGACTAATACCTTGTTTGGTTTTATCTGTCCGAGCACGATTTTACTACGATTTGACGTCGTTAAAGGCGTGTGACGTCGCATTTAACTGAGGCAATATGTTTGACGTCATGTAACGGCATGGGGCAAAACTACTGAAGTTGGTAGTTGCACAACTAATAAACATCTCAATAGGCATTTAAAAAAAATTCGGTTCATTTAATTTTGATTTTGGGGGGGGGGCATCTGTCCGAGCACGATTTTACTACGATTTGACGTCGTTAAAGACGTGTGACGTCGCATTTAAATGAGGTGATATGTTCGACGTCATGTAACGGCATGGGGCAAAACTACTGAAGTTGGTAGTTGCAAAACTAATAAATATCTCAATAGGCATTTAAAAAAAAATTCGGTTCATTTAATTTTGATTTTTCCCTGCGATAATTAAGCATCAAATGCAAGAATTTCGGACTCTTGTGCGCCACTCACCGGCTGATTCTGTTTTTTTTAAATACTGAAAAACATTTTTACTAATGAGACGCCACGGTTTTCAGTACGCTGCAAAGGGGGGGGGGTGATATTTAAGCATCAAATGCAAGAACTTCGGACTTTTGTGCGCCACTCAGCGGCTGATTCTGTTTTTTTTAAATACTGAAAAACATTTTTACTAATAAGACGCCACGGTTTTCAGTACGGTTTAAATACGGAAGGCCCATAATGCACCTGACGTGTAAAATCACTTCTCGCAATTTTCCTGAAATACGGAATCTGCTGAGTAAAAAATTGCTTTTTTTATTTTGTGATTAGTTTTAAAACCGCACACTGTCACGAATAGACCATTTTTCGTGCACAAAAACATTTTTCTACGCTTCAACAACATGTTGTCATTATCTACATTGTATTGCGGTGCAAAGCCTCGTTTATTTAACTCGCGACAAAGACTAATCAGACAATTTGGTTTATCACTGTGCATTTGGAACGTTTTGTCGCCGATGACGCTGGTTTTAGTTTACATGGTGGGGGGGGGGGTTTTCTACGCTTCAACAACATGTTGTCATTATCTACATTGTATTGCGGCGCAAAGCCTCGTTTATTTAACTCGCAACAAAGACTAATCAGACAATTTGGTTTATCACTGTGTATTTGGAACGTTTTGTCGCCGATGACACTGGTTTTAGTTTACATGGTGCGTCTGAATCAAGATCACTTGCAATGAAAATATCTATACAATATTATTAAAATTGACCCCAACCCCTTGACATAATTAAAACTNCATAATTACAACTATAATATTGCTTGCCAACACCTGCACAATATTAATCACACTGCAAGTAGCGTCAGCCTTGCGTAATAGCGGAATTTATTTATTACATTCTGCCGCTTGATGGTGCTATTAAGTCGATTAAATGATTTTCTTATCTGGTCGGCAAATGAACAGAAAAAAGTAAATCAACTTACATGAATTGTGGCCACCTTTCAAACTCTCTCAGCTTCGTTGATGAAAGTTT
>QLIY01001060.1:29183-39467 GCA_003260075.1 Phallusia mammillata | reverse complement strand
CCCACAATGCACCTGACGTATAAAATCACCCCTCGCAACTTTCCTCAAATACGGAATTTGCTGAGTAAAAAATTTTTTTTTATTTTATTTTGTATTTTAGTTTAAAAACCGCACGCCGTCACGAAACGGGTATTTTTCGTGCATAAAAATGCTTTCTACGTTTCAAACACATATTGTCATCGGAATTGTCTCACAGCGCAAAGCCTTGTTTATTTAACTCGCAACAAAGACTATTAGATTATTCTTACTCTTTACAAGTCCTACGTCCTTCCTATGCTTGAATATGGCGATATTTTATTTGACAATTGCAATACCTCGGACAAACAATTAATAGAAAACGTGCAATACGACGCGGCAAAACTAATCCTAGGATGTATGAAAACCACGTCGCACAATAAAATATTACGTGATTTCGGCCTAACACCGCTTTACGTTCGCAGAAATGTCCACGCCCTGCTTCAGTTTTATAAAGTTTTACATCGCATCGGGCCTTCTTATTTGCTTGGATGCGCACCACATTTCGTCAAAGACGTGGTTTCTTACGACCTTCGTCATCCACTTCAACTTAACTCCATTCATTGTCGCAGCAATCAAAAGTTTAACTCGTTTTTTTGCAAGTCCACTCGCTTGTGGAACGAGCTTCCACAAGAAATTCGCTGCCTGAAGTCATTTTCAGCATTTAAATTTAAACTTAAAAGACACTTCTTTACACCGGCAACTAATACTTTGCACCTACATGGATCTCAACTCAAATTCACCGCAGTCCATTGCATGCACAGCCCACTGAACATAAACCCTAAACATTATCGTCGCTGTTCTTGTAATGGTTTAGAAACAACAAAACACCTATTCCTTCAATGCCCATTAGTTTACATCGTGCGTACGAAACAAGATCACTTGGAATGAAAATATCCATAAAAAATATTATTAAAATTGACCCAAACCCCTTGACATAATTAAAACTATAATATTGCTTGCCAACACCTTCACAATATTAATCACACTGCAAGTAGCGTCAGCGTAATAATGAAATTTATTTGTAACATTCTGCCGCTAGATGGTGCCAATGATTTTCTTATCTGGTCGCGACAACTAAACAACAAAAAGCAAATAAACTTACATTAATTGTGGCCACCTTTCAAACTTTTTCAGCTTCGTTGATGGAAGTTTTAAATTTCTTCTTACTGTAAATGTCGAATTCATGTTAAGTCACAGATTTTCAAACAATTTCTCTTAAATTTAATAGTTTTCAAACAAACCCAAAAGCTGCATGTACTGATTTGTGCTTATATCACATGTATAAACAAAAAGACAATAATATCAAGTTTATTAACTGAAACTGATTGTTTTGTTCCTAACCACAAGTATTTTATAAAAGCACATGTGCGCCATCTAGCGGATGAGTACAAAGGTGTATATTTTAGATGCACCGATATGTACATGCACAAATTCGACGTTGACTGGCAAACCAAACTGTTAATGCATTTACAACAAAGTCAAGCAATACCTCTGGTACGTAGATAAAGATTGCATCATCAGTTTCCATGACGTCATCATAGTTTTGGTCTGAGATGTGTTGTAGGGCGGGTATACTGCAAACACACAGACTGTGGTCTCCATCAATCTAAAGTTGGGTTTAAAGTTTAAGCATAAAGGCTTTGAGGTGTCAATGCTTTCCACAGGGTCAGTGGCATTTGTGTTAGATTATATTGTTACAAAATATCAATGGCAGTGCTTGGACAGCCAACATTTATTCTGTTTTTCAGATTTCAACCATATCAGACAACAACAGCACAGTTCAGATATAAGGAATATTTGTAAGTTGCCCATGATTGTCGAGTGCATAGAAATCTATGAAAGGGTGTTGTTTTAATATCTACAATGACTACACTGGTATATAAACTACTAATAAGGTGATGTATTTCGATTTTAGGTAAAGCTATGTCCTAATGGCTTGTGCACGAATCAAGAATACTGTATTTATGATGATTTAATAAATTATTATAATACCTACAACTCACCAAAACTTTTGTGTGTGTGTTCACAGCATTAAACCGTCAAACTCCAACACTCGTATCTTTGTAATATTTCCATCCTCATGTCTCTAAATACAATTTCTGCTTCAAAATGTTTTAACAAAAAAATGCTTGATTTTCTTTTCATGTAGGAATTGAAATGTGAATGCAAGAGAAATGTTGAAGTTTTGTCATGTGCAGAAATGTATCACCTCACCAAAAAGAGAAATGGCATCGTCGTAATTTACACAAACATCTTCTTGATTTTTAAGCCCTCTCTGTAATCAGTTTAATTTAATTTAAACAAAAAATTTAGGACATATATTCAAAAATATTCAAAACAGTTCAATCGTTTAAATTTTCGAAGCCCCATAAAGAAGTTTTGATTTTTCACCTACAGGTAATGTTACATCTGAGCACAACAAAGTTTAGTTTATTTGAAAAAGGCTTGTTGAGGTCAAGGTCCAATAATACTGCGTCATAATTAGTTACAAATTGATCCAGCTAACAACACATTGACCTTTTAGTTGCTGACAAAGTAGTTTTCTGACCCACATTATCCCATGTCTTAAATTTATGTTAAAATGAACATAAATTCATAACTGGGATCAGCCCTGAAGCGTCTATGCAGACCAGCGATCACGGCACACTCATATATAAATCACAGTATACCAGGCCCATTGAAGGCGCTAAACCGAATCAGCCGGTCACCAAGCATTCACCATTCGGTATAGCGCCTTCAATGGGCCTGGCATACTGTGGTCTTAAATTTATGGTAACAAAAATTTAAAAAAAACATTCAATAAATCAAAATCAATACCTTGTTGGTGACAAGGAGGTGGCAGTTTTGTCAGATTTGGTCAAACTTGGCTTCAGTTTTTATCCATACTTCCATTCTCCACATCATTTTCTGTGCAACGCTTTGCTTTCTAAACCACTTTACACTCATTTTCATTCCTCTCTTTGATACCACAAAGTAGAAAACTAAGTTTAAAGACACAACTTATCAAGTCTTTTTCTCAAACCACACATTAAAAAAAGAGTGGAATTCCTTCCTTAAAAAAGCTTACAGAGGAAATACTCCTGCCCAGTTCGGAAGCACAGCATTATAAAAAAGTATTTACCCCAAGTCCAGCTCAGATTTATGTTACCATAATGCTTTTCTTCATGCTTAAAAAAAAAGTTGTTTCATGGATCTGTTGCCTTTACTGGCACCCATTGGATGTTACATTACACAGTAATGAACTTACATTTTGATAAACATGAAACTTACCACCACAATGTGAACATATAAATTCTTGGTTTCAACTTTTTTTCATTTGCATCAGTATTTGATGATGTTAAGCACCAGTTGCAGTTGGTATGTTGTAGTTGATCTGTTGGTACACACAACATGCTAAGCTACAACTTACAGGTTTAAAGCAGTCATGCACACCACTGTTGCTTAATTGTTGTTAAAAAAGTCCTACATGTATTGACTCTTGGGGCTAATTAGTGTTCACCAGTCAAATGGTTAGAAATCAAAATTATTACCATTCTAGACTCATGTCCTAATATTATTAACACGGAACTGAGCTGTTGGTAACAAACATAATCAAAAATTAAAATTTTTAAGTGTAAAACTCTTCACTTTTTGCTGATCATGTCACAGAATGGCTAGTGGGGGGGGGGGGGGGGGGGGGGGGGGGGGGGGGGGGGGGGGGGGGGGGGGGGGGGGGGGGGGGGGGGGGGGGGGGGGGGGGGGGGGGGGGTGCTTTTGGCCTAAATGCCGACACATTTTGAAAAATGCAAGACTTAAAAGCACTGTATTGAAACCAGAACAAACTATTTTTGAAAACAACTGATATTGTGTATATGTTGGATTAATTTAGTTTGGTTTGCTTGGTGCCAACACCTTTCTTGGTTCGTGTTGTTGAGAAAAATCAACTTGAGGATCAGAATATATAGAAAAGTGTTTTACATCGCAAAAGCCAAATTAAAATTATATATCCAGTGTACTTTTGGTGCTATAACTATGATTACTTTTTGTCAATTTTTGGGCCACGGTAATAAGGGTTTTCATCACACCGCTGTACTGAACAAAACTTGAAAACTTACCTGTTTTGAAGTAATTGATGCTTCAAGTCTGTTTGTGGTCTGGTAAAAAAATTTCGTCTTTTCTTCAGCAAGTTGAAAAAATACCAATATGACATTTTTTTAAATCCTGGAGAAGCTGCAGATAACAAAAATGCTACTACAAGGGTTCGCAAGGTTAGCTTTTCGTTGCTCGCATTTTATTTTTCAGTGTTACTTTACCCTCCGCTCGATTTGTACCCTTGCACATTTTTTGTGACATTACTTCAGACATGTATTAAATACCAGGATCTAGCTTATATGGTTTTTCTTAATTTTACACGCCAGCAAAACCAATGTCTTTTCAACCCCTTCTTTCCATCGCAAAAACAAAACAATAACAAATCAAAAACGTGAGACCAATGATGCGTGACGATAGCAAAACACAGAGATCGCGTTTTTGTGATAATTTGGAAGCATTTTCGCTTTTGTTTCTGTAAAACTTAGATTTGCTTTAATGGTTTGTATTATGGTGGCCAGTCCGTTGCCTCTCCTGAAAATCTTCTTTGCCTCCAGTAACATTGCTTTAGTACTTCATATGAGCTAATATCACAGTGCGTTGAGTAGATAAAGCAAAACAAAAACTTGTTTGTCGCAAAAACACTATTAAGGCGCAAGCATTATGGAGTAATAAGTATGTTAAGTATATTTATTTTGCGGTTTTTAAGGGACACTTAAGCGTAGCCATCTCGAATAGGCGAAAAAAACAAAAAAAAGTGAAAACGTAAGAAAAAANAGAACCCACAATACTTGACTTTGGGTCACACAGAATATCATCAGCATCAATTTCACGCAACTGAAAATTATCACAACATTTAACAAACTATCACTGAATTGTAGACTATCTTACTTACATTAGATTGACTTGCCATCTTTTTTTTTGTCACTTGATGTTAAGGTTCCTCTCACAGCGCAGTGTTACGTTTCATGAGGTTGGTTCCGCTAAAGCCAATTATGTCGTCACTTCCTGTCATCTTACTGGTTAATGTTGAGGCGACATCAATTCCATTCCAAGTCAAGCGTTACAAAAACACCTTTTGTCAGCTCAATTATAACTCCAGCAGCCATTGCGAAACATGCGACAAGTTATTGTTGTTCGAGTTTGTTCTTTATTATTGGTATTATTGTTATTAAGTTATCGGGGTGTTTCCATTATTTAATTTTATTTTTAATAGCCCAATCAAACGTAATTTATCAACTTAAGTACAGCGACTGTAATTATGGTGATGAGAATGGCGTCACATAAAGTGCAACAATTTGGTGAACGTTCTGTTAGATCTAAAAAACATATCGTATTGGAGTTCATATAATTTAAAATCGCTGCAAATTCACAACATCGTATAACGTGAGCTTGGCTTAGGCTCAGTCGATCACAGATCCAACATGAAACCCAACCCGGGCGATCGCGTGAAATTCGTTGAACAACCAACAATCTATCTGCTAAACAGGTATGGAAGCAAAATCAATGCGACCATTATTATACAGAAGCTGATTTTACCCTGTTTCAAACAAACCTTCAGTGACAACATAAAGTTTAAAACAGTTTCAAATAATGAAATCAAACTTCCACGCTGAGCTATTTCAACGAAACGCATTTTTATTCTCACAGTGTTAAAAGGTTCAGGGCAAGCATTTTGTTGAGCCACGCATATTGTCTAACACAGGGGTCGGCAACCTTTTGCATGCCGCGAGCCACATTCAAAATTAAATAGTAGCAGCGGGCCGCACTAATTTTCCACGTTTAGTTTCGTTTCCTTAACTTTTTGTATGGTGTCAAAACTCACGAGTTTAGCGTTTTAAGATTTTGTTGCAGCATATATTAACGAAAACACAAAATACGTTTACGGACAACTTTAATTAATGCGATATTTGATGTTCTTTATTGCTAGAGAGTTTTCGAAGTTCAGGTTGGTGGGAAGATGAGGCTAATATCATAACATCTTGAAGTTGTAAACTAATAAATTTAGAAAAACTTGCATGCTTGGTGTCATAATGGCGCTTCATGTTAAATTCCTTGTTTACAGCAACATAAACGTTGCAAATCCAACACGGGGGGGGGGCATATTAACAACACAAAATACGTTTACTGACAACTTTGATAATGCGATATTTGATGTTGCTCATTGCTTGAGAGTTTTCGAAGTTCAGGTTGGTGGGAAGATGAGGCTAATATCATAACATCTTGAAGTTGTAAACTAATAAATTTAGAAAAACTTGCATGCTTGGTGTCATAATGGCGCTTCATGTTAAATTCCTTGTTTACAGCAACATAAACGTTGCAAATCCAACACACCGGTTTACCAAAATGGTAAACGAAAAGATAAAGATACTTGTTTTCCCATTCGTCGTTAAAACCTCTGCACTGAGCATCAACTTTTCTACGTTTTGCCATGATTTTAACCAAAATATGACAAAGAGTCGGATTGCCAACTAACGTAAAACAACCCAAGTGAACCTTAAGAGCACAATGCTAATTGCTTGAATATACATCTGTGAGTTGTCTGTGATGTCAGACGCATGATTGTGATGTAACATAAACGTTTCATTACATTTATCCTGTTTTATGTCGACTTTGTCATTCACAAAGCAAAAATGGTAAATGGGGGGGGGGGGGGGGGTTTGCTTGGCGGGCCGTAGGTTGCCGACCCCTGGTCTAACATGTCAGGACACCACAGTCACGTTGGCGCGTTCACACAGAGAAAGGAACTTTTGTAATATGTTTGTGATGCCTGTAGGCTTGAGTAAGGCTCCTCATGTTTCAAAGCGGCGATAATTTCAACGTGTTTTTTTCATCTGTTAAACTCTTATTTCGCCGAAGCAACCGACAAAGTCAATCGGCATCTTTTCACAGACACAGGTGACGTAGGCAAGTTAATTATTAAAAAGTTGGTGACAAAAGCGAAAGCCCAGTGAAACCGCCTTGCGGGGGGGGGGGTCGACAGTTCAGCTTCAGTAGTGACTTCAACCTTTTAGTCAGAATTTCTTTCACGTTTGTTTATGCCCATTGTCATCCACTGTGGTTTACAAAGATACGACTGTGTGGCCTGTAACAGGTTGTTCCAAGTCCAACAAATGTGTCCAAGAATCCTGGGTTGGGTCGTAAACTTCAACAGAACTGAGTATCCCCCTGTGCAGCAAATCATGTCTGTAGGTTAAATCTTAACACATAAGCGCAAACCTATGGTGATACCAATTTGAAACGTAAATATATTTCTTAAACATAATTTATAATGGGTCCCATATCAGCCACCATCTGTAAAACTTTAGTTGTTGCTGCAGTCAAAAACTCCTCGGTCCCAACACATGCAAAGTTGAAAATACAGCAATGTTGTACGGTAAAACACAGTTATCAGTACTGGGCATAAATAATCATGCTTTCAAAAGTTCAAACTCTTCAAATATGGTTATATACATTGAAATTATACGTTGTTTGAAGTTTGTCCTGTTTAATGATCTATTTTAATGAAAAGAAGAGTAAAAGTGCCAAAATAGAGTAAAACACAACAACCAAAATCTACAAATAGAAAATTATACAAGCTTTCCAAGTTTCATTCAATTTAAAATTATTTAAAAAAGTTCACTCTTTATAGAGGCCAAGAGGGGGGAATGTTTGGGGTACATGGTTAAACGCAACAGCTAACACCTACAAATGGCATATCAAACTAGCTTTTCAAATTTCAGTCAATTCGGACACCATTTAAAATGTCACCCAGTTTAGGGGACTAGCAGGGTAAATGCTGGGGTTATTAAATCAAAAAAAAGATGGCACATCTATATATGTATATCTAACTTCTGTATAAAGTTTTATCCAAATCCATCAAACATTTTTCATGACAAAATGAGCTGAGAAAATTTTAGGGAAAAAAACAACAAACACATCGAGTAAATCAATATGATTCCTTTTAGGATAGGGAGCTTATTAAAAAACAAGTTAAACATTTAGTGTGTTTTTTGTGCCTTTCCTAGGAATAATAGGAGTATTTGGTTTGCCTGCTTGTAGAGGACTGACATAGACTTCCAAGTCTACAAATATACAATAAATGGTAAAATGCTGAAAAACAGGAAGCCAAGTAAGCAAACATGGGACATTGGATGAATAATTTAAAGATTGTCACAAAGAACTTGCGTTTGCACAGTACGCAAGATAAAATTTGCACCATTAACTCTGGAAAAACATTTAAACGCCGACAACACACTGCAAACCAAAGAGTTGTGTGCTTATCATTAAACATGATTCCAATAGCATGTCGTCATTGCAGAGTTGTTAGTGCTCAACTCTGATATCGACACGTTCTTTGTCCTATTATCTTACACCTGAGTTTACATACTGACATGCATGACAAAACAAAGGATTTCATATACTACTTTAACCAACCTTAGTCCAGAAATTTAATAACAGATTTTCATTAAAGACCATGTATTTCATCATGCATTGTTTTGTTTTTCATTGCAGATTTAGCAAGATATGTAGATTTTGGCTAGGCTATCTCGCCACCTACCCACTCGACAGTTACTTCTGTACCACTGTATGGGACAGCAAGTTTTAAATGCTTTTAGGGCTTAATCCGACCCTGGGAGCAAGTATAGGTGCTGGGACTGAATGGTCATATACAGCAGTTAAAACACCTCAATGGCTTGTTTTATAAATGTAGTAACATTTAAGCACTATTGATAATAGGTTTAAGGTTAATCGATTTCGGGGACTACTGCTGGTGCTAATTGACTAAACAACAAAATCCATGACCACTTGAGTGGGTTAGTGAGGCAACTTTGGTACTTGGAGGTCAAAACTAAGGTTGACACAAATCCATTACCACACTACAATAACACTTACCCAGTAACTGTTCCACCAACAACATAAATCTTTCCGTTCATCACACAAGCTCCATGATATGCACGTCCAGTGTTTAATGGTGCTAATGTAGTCCACTTTCGTGTAGCTGGATCATAACATTCATGATGTGATGATGATGAAGATGATGATGACCATCCTCCTGCATACAATTTATTTATTGTTTGATGCACCTTTGTGAAATTAAATAACTAAAAGACAAATCAAGGTTGTCTGCATGCAGAACATATTCGATTGTGTCAAACTCACTCACATCTTTTTACTTTTATTTAAGTTCTGTTATTTCAAACTAGGGTTGGTCCGATAATACTGTATCGACACTTTTACCAAATGCTTTGTGTGGTATCGGTCTAATTCAAAACTTAAATGGGTGAAACATGTACTATATGCTTTTGTGTGCTCTCAAACAGCATGAAACAAAGCACATGATGCATTTTTGTAAGAAGGCACCTATTTGGCATCAGACCACAGATATTTTGTGGAAACTATTGGGTACTGGTATGGAATTAAAAGGGGGGATAACTGGTCAGCATATTTCCAAAATGTTTCTAAATTTAAACAACAGGTTTTTTCAGGCAATCACAAGAACAGAATTCTGCAGGTTTTTGTTATGTCACTAGTTTGCTGAGCGGTTGCTTTGACTTCAGTATAGTCAACGATGCAATCTCTTTAGGTTTAAGAATTAAATTCTACACACACCTAATTTTTATTGAGTCTAAAATGGAATGTTTAGGATAGCAACATATCCATTTTAATCAATCCATGTCAACCCAATCAAATCAATGTCAACATTTTACAGTGCATATATGATAAGCACTGCACAGCAAACAAGTTTCAATGGCAACGACTAGCTGATTTGATATGCCACCTTAGGCCTGGCGTACTATAATAGGCCTGGTGGACTATAATTTATCACTAAGTATGCCGTGATCATTGGTCTACATTAACGCTTCCGGGCTGATCTCAGTATGAATGTATTCATCTTAACAAACAACCATACTGAATATCGAAATAAACCAATTTACATCTGTGATTTATAAATGAAAAATACAGACACACTGGGGGCTATGGGTAAAATAAAAATCTGTAATGTAATTGGAAAAGCTTATGATATAATATAAATTCAATACCTATAGTGTCTATGCAGATCGGCGATCATGGCACACTCTTGGTAAGCATAGATGATTCAGGGATGATCCAAGTTATGAATTTATGTTTATCTTAATTGTAGATCTTTGGTATTTAATTAGTTTTGTTTTGAGCATAATACATTAAATATTGATGTGATGATTTGCTAAAAGCTGT
>QLIY01001060.1:8086-27993 GCA_003260075.1 Phallusia mammillata | reverse complement strand
TTGTCAAATATACTCTGCATTAGTAAGCTAATGCTCCCAAACTGAGACCTTAATAACACAGCTTTAAAAATGAATAAGATTACCATTGGTCAAATATTGGCCATTGTAGCACAGTACAAACTAATATTATAGCCTGCTTAGGACAATTAATGCAATAACTGTTAACCAGCATGAAACAAAGCAACTGATGCATTTTTGTAAGAAGTATTTGGTATCGGACCACAGATCTATTTGTGTAAACTATCGGGTACTGGTATCAGATATCAGATTGAAAGTGGGTATCCAGTCAACCCTATATTAAACAAATGGCTGACTGCATCTGTAATTATTGTAACCTAGAATATGTTAATTCAGAAATCAGATGAGTGATTATCAAATTGTGTGCAAGCGAACATTAGTGAGCCATGAAAGATTTCCTATTGCCTAAGTGTGCATGACAATGGTATAACCTCTTTTTGAATTTATTTGTTACTAAAACCTGTCTTAACCATCATATCTAGATTGCAAAAGAATTTCCCTAAAACTACATTTTGTGTTTAAGCGTGAAAGTGTGAAATAAACAAAAAGTTAGTTTGTTGATGTGCTGCAACTTAGTTACATTGATTTAGAACAGGGGTCGGCAACCTTTTAGGCGACGCGTGCCAATTTACTTGTTATTTCCATGTGTTAATGACCTCTCGTGCCACCGTTTTTCCAAATAATAGTGGTTCGTGCCAGCTTGTATCAATAATAAAGAGAAAGCAGAGCGTTTTGTGCATGCAAGGTTGAATTTCAAGACAATGGCACCATAAAAACTGAAAACAAGCAGTTTACAAGGTTAAATTGTTACCTTTATATAAACACACAAATTGGTTGGCGTGACATGAAAAACCACCTCGCGTGCCAACTTTGGCATGCGTGCCAGGGGTTGCCGACCCCTGGTTTAGAAGTTTAGGCCTTAAAAGAAATAGTTCTTCCAGAATGACAAAAACAAATGCATAGTAGCAGCAGGTTGTAAGAAATAAAAATAGATACTTAGGCTTTTGGGCTATTGAATCAATAAGTTTTTTTTTTATAAAATCATAAGCATTATGTTCTTAAAAATGTAAACACAGATGGTATATCTGAATAGCAGTAATGCAAGATAGACAGTCCATTTAAGGTTCAATTGTATCTTATGAATTCTGTTGCACAAAAATTTGGGCTTCTTTTAGTTATCATTAATTAAGGCATTTTCTGGTCCCAACTTTGTAAAACTGTTACTACTATGAAACTTCAAGGGTAGCTAAAATTCATAAACAGACTTGCAGAATAAAACATTTTAAACTGACTGATGTCAACTTAAGGCTGCAGCTTTAACTATTTTGCAATATGTTTTTTCCCAATCAGATTATTTCATCCAGTAAGATATACCCTATTTTTTTTTTTTAGATAAACAGGGCAAACTTGCGCAATTTTATGATAAATCTGTGCAATGTTAAAAGGTTGAAATCACCAATTGGTAAAATCTGGCATGTCTGATAAATTTACTCAACTTAACTTGTCTCAGTTAAAGAATTTAGACAACCTGTATAGGACGTCGAAACGTCGAAATAAAAATACATTTGCCAGAAGAGCTCTACAAACTTGATACTATGCCTGGCAGCAATAGCTTATTTAATGACTAAAAGTCAGTTAATATTCAAGTTTAAAAGTTTAGTGTGGTTTAGAATTGATCACGTGTATTTTAGTTTTTTAAGTAAAATAGCTTGTTTACTTTTATAAAGTGGCTTTTAAATGAGAGCTGACCTAACTTTTGCTGTTTATGCCTACATTTATGACTTTTCACACTTGTCTTGCAAACTTATATTTCATGTAAGTTCAGTACAGCCCAGATAAAAATTTAGTGTACTTTTAATGTAATTTAAAAGTTAGCATAAAATATTGAATTCATTGTTGAAACGAGTACTATGTTACAAAATATTTGGCCACAATTGCTGATGGGGATGTATTTTAGTCACCTTTATAAATGCATATAAGCTACAAGTTTATTTGCTAATAAAGTTATTGTTTGTTTGATAACCAAACAGCCTTCTTACTTCCAATTGAACACATTCCATGTTGTGATCTTTTCTTTATCATGTCATGAATCCGACTCCGCTCATTCCCGTTCACATTATAAACTTCACACGATAAAAGGTCCCCATTATTCTCTCCACCAGTCACATAAATGTTGTCTAAAACATGTTTTCATTTTGGCAACCGGTAGACAACTAAATCTTTAATATAGTTCTTGTAAACCTGCGTATAGTGACACATCTAGGGTTTATGTTTATGAGAGGTTTTTCTGAAATTCTCTATCTTTAACATATATGGTTTTTACCCAAGCTGTTTAGGAGGGTTTGAAAGAGTTAGAGAAAGCTTGAAGAATGACATGAAAGTTTTGAGTGATAAGTTAAATGTCAAAAACCACTTGTTTTTTGTTTTGCTGATTAGCTTAGATCACAGCAATCTTACAAATGTATGTATTTATTTTCACTGACCAATCACTTTAAAGTTTGCATCTGTATTAACAAAGTTTGTCCAAATAAATTTAACCGATTATGATTTTTTTTTAAATCTAAGAACAATTCCACATCAAACATTGCTTGTTACAAACAATAAGAGTTTAGTTTGTAGTGTTGGTCCCAATCCACTTACCTCCATTAACTGCTGATGCAGCATCACATCGATATTCCAACATTTCATCCAACATTTCCCATTGTCGGTTTGTTGCCAAATTCAACATTTCACAACTTTTCATTGCAGCTTTATCATCTCCACCAAATGCATAAAGTTTGTCTCCAACTTTTACTGAGGTGAACCCCCATCTTGGTTTGTTCAGTTTCTGCAAAGTTTTGAATCAAAGCAAAATAATTTGGCACGAAAGTTGAGTAGCTGCTCATATATAGAAGTTACATTCATTTACTTTCATGCAGTGTTTAAATGCAACAAAGACACATTGTTTGTTTGGTAATGAGTTATTGTTTACAAACAATACCAGAAAACGATCAATATTTGACAACTCCCAGATTGCACTTAATTTGCATGGGGCAATATTAACATAAACACAAATGTCAGATACACTTCAACTGTTCTGTAAGTATTTCATTATTGTGCACAAAGAGCAAGTTTTAAACTTTCCCAACTTACTCGTAAATGTTGATTTTATTTAGTTGTGACATCATACTTCATACAATCTCTCCGTGAACCATATTTATCAATTCCACCACCAACAACAAATTCCTCTGAAACATACTTGCTTTATTTCATGTGTTTTTACAATTAATTTACATTTACACCAACATGGCTGAGAATTAAACCCTAATATTAAATAGTTGACAACAGTTTCATTCTTTGTCATTTGTCTGTGTCTCTGTTAAGTTTTCTATTTAACTTTTTCACTGTGGTGTGACATTTCTAAATCAAACCATCCATTTCTGGGGGGGGGGGGGGGGGGGGGGGGGGTTGATTTGTTTACATAAACTAATGTTAATTCAACTCCAGTTTATATGTTTTTAATGTTTAATACTATATCTAATTTTATGCTGTTTTTCACAGATACTGAAATTGCCCACAGGATACATCAATCTTAAAATGTGTTTTCTATACGGATAGTAACATTGAAAACAAGTCTATGTGAAGTAATAGCATAAATCCTGGTAAATATATTCTGTGATCCTTTTATGGTTTTATCTTTCGTGCGTTTCTTATTTTTCATTGCATGTTCAGTCAGTTTAGTCTGCTGGGCGTTCAGTTGAGGACTGATTGTGTTTGTGAAGGTGCTATTAGCTTTTTATAATTTTAATGCTTTTTCTAATTTTAATCCCTTTTATTGCTGTCTAGACACTGAAGATGCTTTTTAGCGAAATTAATTGTTTTACAACACTGTCAACACTGATTTTAGCCTGGAAATAAACATTTTCCGAACTTGTGAAGTAATAGTAGTTAATAAAATCCACTTGTTTTTGTTATTTTATTTTAAATGTCAGTCATGAAATTCAATTCGTAAATATATCAACAGTTTCCTAGTTTAGTGCAAAATTAAACTAAACCTTCTTACCTTTTATCGCTTGTGGGGCAGCAATGTTTGACTGACTGAAAGCTGGTTCAGATGAGGGACTTCCCCATGTTTACATTAACATAGATTAGTCTAACCAAGATGTAAAATCACAGTCCAGTTCAAAAAAAATTGTAAGAGAATTTATCAATCAAGTTTTAACTTTAGCAGGCTTGGCCAGGAGTCTCTGCGTTTTTTTCAGAAATGTTAAGAAAATTAGTAGTTTTGAACAATTGCCCAAATATCCAAACAAACAAAACTGGAGGTAATGTTATTCAGTCTTGTAAAGTTTTATGGACCCCAGAGTAGCAAACATATGGAACCCATTTTTCCCAACAAACTATTTGGAACTTATCTTTGTCAGGAAAAGTTTTAACTTTTTCCATTTCCTTTAGTCTTACCTTGATGTTGTGAAGGCAATGGTGAAGTTTTCCTTGGATTTTTCATTAGCTGAAACTGAAGTTTTTGCATTCTTTTGCCCATGTGTTCCATCTCATCATGATGTGGTGGATTTTCTCTTTGCTGAACACGAGGTGGTTGATTGGTTTGAATCACTACAGATGGAACATACTTGTTATTAAGTATTTGTTACTTCGTACACCATTCATTACAGAAAAATCAGACAAACAAAATTAATTTAAGTCTTTTACCATTATTTGTGAGCTTTTGGCGCTGGTCTGTTTTTTAATCGCTAGAGCTACTTTAGTTGAGAGACTTTTCGACTTTTGTGGTAAAATATACCAAAAATGCAATACAGTACCCTTTAATCCCCTTTTTGTCATTTACAAAAGATGATTCCAAACAACCAAACCACATTTAGTGTAGGGCAGAAATTTAAACAGAAAGAAACAAGAAAAACTAGAAGGGTGGCTTAGCACATATTGCCCTTGCATATACACTATAACCTATTTTAAAACATTGATATATTTCCTATGCTTATTTTATATTGGGTCCCATACCATCCACTGTCTTTTATAACCTCAGTTGTTTCTGCAAGCAAAAACTCATGGGTCCCCACACATGCAAAGTAGTAGATAACGCATTTCAAGAGATAACCATGTGAAAGTTTAGTGTTGTAAGGTAAAACGTAGTGATCGGCACTGGGCTTAAATATTAATAATATGTAGAGTACAAACTATATAAATTTAGATTCATCCCAGGTATTGTTTGAAGTATGTCCTATTTAACGTTCTTTTTCAAAGAAACGAAGGAGTAAGTAGTGGCATAATGGGGTAAAACAAAAAATTAATAGCAAATTCTACAAGCTTTCCAATTTTCATTCAATTCGAACATTTTGAAAAGGGTCACCCATTTTAGGAATTAGTTGGTTAAGTTGTGGTGCTACAGGGCAAAACATAACATTTGAAGACTTAGTATGTTTAATAAACTTTGCAAATTTCATATAATTAGGACGGTTTTTAAAAGTTCATTGATTTTAGGGGGCTAGTTAAGTAAATGTTGGGGCAAGGTAAAACACATAAATTGAATGCTACAAATAGCATAGTCCACATACTACCCAAATTTTATCCAATCCACTGTTTAAAAACTGACCCATTGTAGGGGACTAGTGGGGTAACTAATGGGGTAACTAATGGGGTCCGACACCCAAACTAAAAAAATATGAAACCTCAATGACTCAATCAATAGTACTGCAAAATTTCCGCCCAATCCGCCAATGTTTAAATTTTCGACCACTGGAGGTGTTTTGAGCAACAACCGTTAATGTTTCTTACGTCATAGGGCTGTTAACAACCCCCTAACTGTCATGGCAGTCATCTTTTGTTTATTGTAACGCCAATAAACGAAGCGTAACGAAAAACTCAATGCGATGATAAAACAAAAACAAACAATGAAATCATCGGACCGATGAATTTCGGGCACGTCACGCCTGGCAACGCAGTGCCGTTACCCCTCGGGGTTGGTCAAAAAGAGAAGAAAAAAAGCCAGGGCCTCTGCTCCCCGCCTTGGCGGATATGCTTGGGCCCTGCGAGAAGCAGCGCGAAGTGAAAAGAAAAAGGTAAAAACGTCATAAGTATCCGACATAAAAATCGTAGTACAAAAAAAACGTACATGCACGAAAAATAGAAAACAAAAAATAACGTCACGAGTACACGACATAAAAATCATAGTACAAAGGAAACCCTCGCACTAAAAATAGAAAATAAAAGCAAAAAGATCACATGAGGCACGCGAGAAAACAAAAACGGTTAAGAACTATAAGTCAAAAAGGCAGGGTCTTCGCTCCCCGCCGACGACGGATATGCATTGACCCTGGGAGAAGAGCGCAGAGGGAAGGTAGCAAGGCACAATACATACACTATCGGTCTCAACCATTTACTTTAGTGGGAAGATCGGGCCCATGAGCTGTCATGGCGCAAAAATGTTCACCAAGCAATCCACAAAGTCACAAACGAGTAACATTCAACTGCTTGCCCTTGTAACACTATTGAGCAACAGAAATCTTTCGTTTGTGGTGCCCAGTAACACACAAATACGTTTTACACTTTTGGGGCTTGTGGGGTAAATATTGGGGCTGCAGGGTTGAACACACCAATCGACATCTATAAATGGCATACTCTATAAGCTATCCAAATTTCAGCCAATTCTGACACTGTTTACAAACTCACCAATTTTAGGGTTTTTGGGGTTTTTGGACAAACAAAGTGGGATGCACATCTACATAACTTTATCTACCATCTGTATAAGTTTCAGCCACATCCATCAAACATTTCATGGAAAAACGAGTCGGACAAACTTTGGGAAGAAAATAACCCATTTTAGGGGGCTAGCGGGGTAAATATTGGGGTTATCAACAAAAACAAAGTGAAATGCACATCTACATACCTATATCTACCATCTGTGAAAATTTCATCCAAATCCATCAAACATTAGATAGAAAAACGGGTCGGACAAACTTTGGGAAGAAAAACAAAAGAAAAAAAACAAAACAAATTCGAGTAAAATCAATATGTGTCCCCTTCAGGGAAGGGGACCCATAATGAGTTATATACCTTTCCGATTCTTTTGCCCTCAACTGCTATAGCCTTCATCTTGGAGAAATAGTGATAATATGTCACAACAGATGTGATGATGGATTTTTCACCTGGTCTCTCCACCACAATGTCTACATGCAACAAGATACATTAATAAATTTCAGGTTCAAAACGTTTCAACAAATACTTCAGTATACAGCATCAAAGAAAATAGCACATTTTTAACCAACTTTTTCGCCATTAAAAGTGGTATGCAATACAAAAAGTGGTTTTTTTAAAGGCATGACTGTCTTTTGGGCTTCAGATCTACAATGTCAGATTATTTGCAAACTCTGTCGTTACCTTCTGGATCAAGCAACTTTGCCAAACCCAGTTGTTGTTCAGCAACATTGAATGCATTCTGTAGATTGTGGAGTGCATTGGATTTCTTCAATGAGTCGTAGTCAATGAGGTCAGGCCTAAAAACAAACAAGCTTTTCAAACACTTTTATGCTAAAAGTGAGAAACAAACCAGTGTTACACAACAGAAGAGTATTTTTTATCAAAAAAGTTTTCAGGCAGCAAAATTTTTGTTTTGGAATCATGTCGGTTAATCAATTGTAAACCATGGGTTACATAATAAGTGCATACTCTTAAGATATGTATCTGTCATTTGAGCAAATTTAAATTAGTTTGAACAACCTCTTCTGGACAAATACAAAACAATCCAGCATCAAACAAACAAATTAAAGCAGGTAATCAAGATAATAATATCTGAAAAACCTTTAGACAAAATTTTAGAAATAAGCAAAAGCCCAGAACCATAGAGTGATTTGTTTTAGCGACTAGAGTTCATAACTGTCCAACATTTCTATGATAACATGCATAATGTCAGCTTTCATACGGGGACAGCTTGAATTGTTTAGTAGGGAGATGGGAGACACAATGATTTTGGGTTGCACTGTGTATTCATTGCATATGTATGCTTTTGTAGCTTAAGTGAATGTCAATGTGTTTAATAAATTCTGAAACAAATTTAGCTCTATGATACCCTGAAACAAATAGCATAAAGCTATTTTGCTTTTATCATTTTTTTGCAATAAATGATAGGAAGCTTGTAAATCTTCTCCCTTTGTTAGCTGAAATATGTTAAAGTAAAGAATATTTTTGTGCCAGTTTATATTGTTTATTGTAGGTTTAGACACTCACATACTTTCATAATCTATTTAATAAAGTGGCGCTTATACATGAGTGATGGCACCCCTTTAATTATACTAAAAACAGGTTTTACACATATTTAGGTGGTCCTCTTTCATATTTAGAGGCAGATAAAATAATCTTTTTTCTACCTTTTTCTGTGTCTTTTAGTGTCAATGTTTTTAACAGCATAGTACGTTAGGCCTATTAAAGGCGTTGTACTGAATCAGCTGGTCTCCAAAGCATTCCCATATGGCAAGAGACAGGCTAAAAAAGTCTAGCCGGCGGTGGGATTCGTACCATCAACAGGAGTCTTTTCCGGGACGCTCTACCAACTGAGCTACACAGGTTCAGTGGAAAAACCGCCGAAAGTCTATTGTTTCATCTTATTTTTTTAACAGGGTTTACTTCCAACAAACACTTAATTTTTTTTTATTTAACTGAGAGCCTGCCCTCATTTATACCTGTGTTTGTGGATAATAGCATTAAAAGCCAATCCATCCCTCCAGCTAGTGGTGAAGTTGTGCACGTTTACGTTGGAGTATCCGGCAGTCTTCATTTGACACCAGAGCAGCAAGGCGTCCTTGGCAGATGTTGTTTCTCGGTTGTCTTCTGTTTCAACACTGATGTCTTGAATCTAAATCATTGCATTGATCGTGATAACAACACTAAGGTTTGAAATTATTGCAATAAAATGTATTTGCAATGCACAAATCTTTAAGACGGTCTTGTCTCTTAAAACTGTCAAAGATCAAAGTTACGCCAATAGATGTATGGGTTAATTTACTCTAGTGATGCCATCCTGCCCCAAAAGTGTCCATAGAATGTTTCCAGGGACAAATAGTGCAGACTAGGGTTTCTCAAATTTGCCACTTTGGCTTATCCCGGGATTCCGGGACAAAAACAACCTCAATCGATTGAGGTTTGTTTTTGTCCCGGAATCCCGGGATAAGCCAAAGTGGCAAATTTGAGAAACCCTAGTTCTAACACTGTTGTAATGTTCGCAACAGCAGAACTATTTATCATTCCTGTTTGAATTGTTGCAAGAAACCTCGGTGAACACTTTAATTCACGGAAACCCAGTGGATGTCGCACCTCTGGTTGAAGAGTGCAACTAAAAAAGCATTCAATTTTTGTCCCGGGATATCCCGGGACAAAGAAAAAATCCCGGGATAGAATTTTTTGCTAAAATTGACCGGGATTCCCGGGATCCCGGGAGAGAAACCCTAGTGCAGACAAGTTACATGAACTTTAAGTTTTTAAAGCAACTTAAGTTTGTTTGTATGTGGGCGTCTACAGGTTTAATAGACTTATAAAAAGAGTCTGCCACTGTGTGAATCAATCCTGTGTCAGTTTAGTAAACTGGGTTATTCAAATTCATGAAATGACCAGGTGAATTTGTGACAATTTAATGATCCACATTAAAAACTAAAACAGCCACAAAGCTTGCACATAATAAATGCATTCTATCACAACCATTTTAAAAGTCGCTGTGCTTTTTTGCACTGTTAATAGCTCGACGGCGGACTCATTGTGAGCATAACGCATTCAGGCGTTGCCCGCCCACCGAGGATAAAAATGAAACAAACAAACAAACAAATAATCATAGGATTGGTAAAATATTTGCAATAACCATTTTTCATCACACACAAGTTCTTTGGAAGTTTTTCTTACAAAGCTACTTTCCAAGTTTACACCTACTGTTTCTTAACCAACAAATAAACACATAAGTCCTTAAAATGTCATAACTAAGTAGTTGACCACAGACGTTACCACAGATGTGTTGTAGAGCTCAACTTACAACAAGTGGGAAAGTCAGTACAAAGAAAAATTTACTGCACCTGGAACCGAAGAATAATGGTCCATATCAGACCAAGAATAAGTCTGTGGTTGCCATCGACGATATCATGCGATCCCATGTTTTCCAAATGCACTTTCTTGCTCTTGAGGAAGTCAAGTGCTTTTGCCACATTTTCGAGACAGTGAATTCGCATTCTTCCTTTTGTAGGTTTGGGCTGCATGTAACAAGGCACTCAATTTAAAACAAAAAGTTATTGTAAAAACTACATTGCAAAAGGTGGGTAAAATGCTTATAGCAGAGATTCTCAACCAAGGAATAAATTTGACATGTTTTGGGGGTAAATAAAAATGAGCAAAATTTCATCAGGTGTGCAACATTTCTGTGTTAAAGTAAGGGTGAATTTTGAGATTGAAAACTAAAATAGGGTAAATTAAAGCAAAAAAATCTGAGAAGAACCTTAAAACCTAAAAAACAGTAATGTTACATGGAACACATTTGTAAACCTTTGTATAGAGTTGCACATTTGTTATTAAAATGTCCCAAAAATGTCAATAGGTCAAAGTTCAAGCTAAAACATAACACATAAACTGTCCACTCACCAATCTTTCTCCAGATAAGATTTCAAGCAGTTTCATGAGCATTTTTCCATCTTGCAGATCCATGTACAAATCCTGGATGCGGCATGAAACTCGAACCAGGTGTGAATTCACCCATTTTGTGAAAGTTTTCTTCTGTAGAGCCTCATGTTCGTCTACAAATTGAAAGTAAAATAGTTCACACCAAATACAAAGCTTAATGAGAATAGAAAATAGTTTTTGAGTATCAAAATCAGTCAATGGATACACATGGAATACATATATTTCGCCTAACTGGCATCATAAGTAAACAGTTATCAGTAATGACCATGTTGTCTGTTGAGGGTCTGATACTGTTCAGTATAATCACTCTATATAAAGCTTTAAACTAATATAAGATGTCTTTGAACTTATATATGGAGGTTTTGGCTTTTTTGAAGCCTTAAATAAAACATTACAAACTTTTTTTCCTTCATCACTACATATATAGAGTAGCTTATATTGCACTGAGTTGAAAACACATCAACAAACATAAGTTTGAAGTAGAGATTCCAGCAAACTAAATTTCATACCAATAAGTGAACGTTGTGCATGCCCTATGTGAAATAGTTTAATGATGTAGGACAGCAATAGCATAAGGTTTGCAAAGAGCAAAAACAAAAAAGGTTTTTAAAATTTGTACAAAAATTATATTTAAATAAGATATTTGGGATGCCTTGGCATATTGAGGAAAAAAATCAGAGTCAGTATTTGTGTGTAAAACAGGACTATGTTTCGACAAGTGCTATTGTCATCATCAGGCCTTTGCATATTTTTTTAGATGAAACATATTTGATTAAATACCAGTAACACCTAAATATCAGCAGATTTGTCAAGGCAAACTGCACATACTGGTGTTTACCTAAACTTGTGTATAGTCAAGGAATAAAAATTTTAGAAAAGCAACTATATGAGGTTACAAGACTTAATTGTTTTGTGAATGGGGACACGCGCATCCTAATAACTGAGTAGAAATAAAATGCTAGAAGGGCGTGATACGGTCCACTGATGCGCTAAGAAAACAGCGCCCTTGTCCGACCCAAGCGGGCAATATTAATTTCTTTACTCGTCACGTCACAATACGAAGGTTTCCCGCCAAAAAAATCGGCGCTAGTCAAACCACTGGAAGCAAAAGATCGAACAAACAGGTGCAACCTCTCACGGTCGGTCGTGCGCAAACGACGGTAGCGATAAGAAAGTTAAATATTAACCAGACTTTGTTGGTTAGCTCTGCCGGTCTCGAGCCGGGAAAGACTAACCCTTCAGTCAGTCTCAAACTACAGTTCCAAGAACGGTGTAACTGCAGCGGGTTTAACCATCATTCAACAATTGTGCCCTCCACTGTTTTGCTCTTCATAACGTTTTAACGTTGCACAGCTATTTTCGACTTGGTGATTGTTTTAGTGCAATTGTGTCGCTTTGTTTTCTTTCACCAAGCGAAATGAACGCTTGAAAATTATGAAATGAAAACTTAATTCAAACGTAATTTTGTAAAAACATACCAAATGGTAATACGCATGACAACGGTGAGACTTTATTTTGATATTATTTGTTATCCAAAACGACCTTACACATTACTGTAAAACCGAAAATTAACGACTTTTTATGTAGTGTAACTCTGCACCAGCGCGACAAGCTTATAAAGTTTGAGAACCGCTAATAATTATTTCGGCCTAAAGCTGTCGTGCACAATAGGGTTAGAAAACCCTAAAAGATTGTCTATTTTTGTAAACAATTGCCTGAAACTTTTTCGTTATTTGCGTAAACTTTACAATTACGACGTTATCCTACAGGGGGGGGGGGGGGGGGGGGGGGGGGGGGGGGGGGGGGGGGGGGGGGGGGGGGGGGGGGGGGGGGGTAGGTGTGTCTTTTCTCAAGTTTAAATTTTGTAGAAAAATATCGACTAACCATTCAAATTTCTTGAGGTAAAAAAATGTTAAATGAGCTTTAACAAACTTACTGCAAAGTAAGCTTTGAGACAGTTTTCGGCGATTAAGTTATGTCGTTTTATTGCATCACAATATCATTGTCCGAGATTGGACGACAAATCAGCGCATTACTTTGGCGTTGTCAATAAACGTGAGGAAATTAAGTCAATAAATTGTCATGTTCTTTGGGCATCACTTTGAAAACTTTGGCAATGTTGTGTATTCCTAAACCCTACAATAAGTGAAACACTTATTGAGGTTGTGGTTCTTTTTGCAATACTGCACTCTGTACCTGATTTAATGAAAAAAATCACAAATTCAAAGCATTGCAATATAGTTCAGAGCAGTTAGGCCGCTTAATTATTCTGGGAATCGCTTCTAGGCAATCGGAAGTAATCGCTATAACGATTTCGTTCCGGTTAGGAAGGCTGTGGTGGACTGGCGACAAACACAATGACGTCAACATCACAGCACATTGACTGTGGACACGCCTAAGCCTGGCACTGTCACAACTTTGTCGTTCACAGACAGTATGTTAAGGAACAAATCCTGCAATGTACCGTCTACAAATCTCCAAGTAACAAAACTGTGGTGGAAAATGAAAGTAATTGAATTTGTTGATGTTGACTTTGTTTAGTGATCTTTATAGATTGACAGTTGTAATATGCTGATATTGACCATTCACCAAGTAATATATTTTTTGTGTGGACAAAAGTATTTTACCAGTTCAGTATTGTTTGATCAAACAGAATCTCCACCTAAAATCATATTCATGTTTCTTTCTTTTGGAATTTATTGTGCATCTATTTTAACACAAAATTATGTCACAAACCTTCCTTGATATCGATTATTTTATCTTGCTAAATCGAATCACAACCCAGTTTCTGAGTACCAGAGGTTCTCAACCGGTTTCTTCTCACTGTAAACTTCGGCTTTTGTTGGGACAACTGGTTATTTGGTGCATAGCATGTGAATGTTCGGCTACAGGTTAAACATTAAACTTCAAGATTAACTTAAGAGAGTTCTTGGTAGATTAGTGATGCAGACCCTGGCTATACTATTCTCATACTAGCAAGAACTTACAAAATCGCAAGAAGGCACAAAATTCTACAAGCAAAACGCTTGAACATAGAATATACGGAAAACGCATACACCCGCAATTTTTACCAATTTTCCAACACTAACTACACTTGTGTTGACACCAGCCTGTACAACTTTCATCTTAAACATAATCCAAAATACCTTTTTAAAATCAGCATATACTGCGCTTTTTGTGTGGGGGGGGGGGGGGGGGGGGGGGGGGGGGGGGGGGGGGGGGGGGGGGGGGGGGGGGTTTTTGTGTTAACTTGATATCTGTCTGAGGAACAATCCAATGTAGTAAATCACATTATACCATCAGTTGGTTGGTATTTACACAATTTCTTTTAATGGAAAGTTAAAGTCCAAACCTGTCACTGATTTTCTCTAAAACTGACAACTTTCTTAGCTGTGGGGGGGGGGGCGTTCAAAGAGCTTTAGGGAAAATTAAACACTTTCAAATTGCTTAAAAATTTCTAAACGAGCAACTGAAACCTTCAAAACCAAGAAAACACAAAACCACACCTGATAGCGGTTACATTTCTGTCTAACATAAACCACATTACAACCAACAATCCTGATTTGACCTCGCCTACACAAACGACCCAACTTCAACCAATTGCATTAGTTGCTTCCATCCAGCAATAGTTAAACACAGTTGTTTCAATAATCACAAATCGATTGAACGAGTTCGACAGTAGCGAACAGATCGACGTGTATTGCGATTTTCAAACGCCCTGCCTTGCTCCATGCTGACACAATTGAGTGAGAGAGGTTACAAAGAGCACAATGGCCGACGTTTCCATACAAAACAAATAGCGGTTCGCTCGTGAGAGAGCAATTGGGATTCCGAGCGTTGTAAGAGCTGCTGGCCGCTCTTGGCTGTTCAGAATAATAGACAAACGATTGTGAATTGAGTACATAACAGGCTATTCATGTTGAAACTATTGTGAGGTAGTTTGGAGCAAATCTGAGGCTTTGGTGTGAAGATTGATGACGGAAAATGTAAAAGTTTGCGAAAGTGAAAACAGTAGTGACAATTTAATTATCTGATCTTATTACAGGAAAACGAGTCGACAGGCATTCGGTTTTGTTGATTTAAAACACTAACAGTTGTGACCAAAGAACATGAATTGCGACATCCTTTTTAGGAGTTGTAACGCCTATAAAGGGGGGGGGGGGGGGGGGGGGGGACCTGACGACCTTACTTGTATTTTTTGTTATATTTTGTAGCTCGTTTACATCAGTACTTGAATTTAGTACTCTGTAGCTAACAAAAGTTACAAGCATATTTTTTTCCACACAGTATAAGTTCTTTGAAACATCCGTCAAAAACCGCACACAACGCCAGTAGTAATATTTGCGGCTGAAACCATTGCAGCAAAATCTTCGTCAGTTCATATGATGATAGCAATTTATATATCGCCAATTCGCTATAATTCCGTTCGTTATTTAACTTTTTTGCATATCATAACGTGAAGTACAAACTACATACGCAAACACACACGGTTCTCTAAAGGCTAAAAAGACGTCTAACAAAGGCTTTCCACTCATCTGCAATTTAACAAAAGGGCAAGCACCACATGAATGGCGTTCAATCAAGACATATCTTTCCGTTGCCGTCCCTTTTCGACTAACAAGAGAGCCACACAAAATATGTGGGAATAAGTTTTCTTACTGACACAAACAAAACGACAAAAACATCTCTACTTCACTTCATCTTGACTCAAACGGGGTTCCCAACTAGATGTGTGCATTCAACAAAGATACTACTTTAAGATCCTGCTCTGATAAACTAGTTTAAGGTTGCAAGACATTTAGAATCTGCACACAATGCATCGTAATTCGTATGTTTGTTAAAAATGGTCCAACAAGTCTTACTGCTTTGACCTTCGTTATTAAACACTAAAAATAGCAGACGTGATTTAACACCTACGCTTATTTGGGCGCGCAAACGCTACTAATAAAACAAATCTGTCGGAAGCCATCTTACTACACCTGCCAAAAATCGTAGGAACACAATATAACACCTAACAAAAAACAGTAGTCGTTCACACACACACATAGCAGCTAAATCAGGGAGCCATCATTTTATTCAGCAACGCCCATCCTCACTAATACAACATTTCGCCAATCGAAGTCAGCGAAGCGCGAACGAGCTATTTAGAATCTTGAAATCAATGCCATGTCACGTGACAGCGCCGGGTCGGTTACACAAAAGACCTGCTGACGTAGCAGTGGCATCAAATTTTAAATCATTCAAATTACAGTAGAATGCCCAACGGTATCACAAAAAATGCAAGTCCCCTTTGCGCCCATGTTATCGATTCTCCAATTTTAACTGCAGTAGGAATGACAGCAGAGCTAACTCAATATATAACGTTACCGTGACCAATTAATTTACAAAAAAAGCTCTGCACGAAAGAAAAATGGTATATTTTCAATGATCTACAACGAAATAAATATTCGCGTTGTGGAATTAAATACGGGCCTTATTTAAAGACGACTTTACCGAATAAGATCTTAGTTTTGACGAAACATTTAAGTAACTAGAAGGGTGGCTTAGCACATATTGCCCTTGCATATACACTACAACCTATTTTAAAACATAAATATATTTCCTATGCTTATTTTGTATTGGGTCCCATATTAGTCACCGTCTTTTATAACTTTAGTCGTTTCTGCAGGCAAAACCTCATGGGACCCCACACATGCAAATTTGAAAATAATGCAATTCAAGAGATAACCATGAGAAAGTCGGGTGTTGTAAGGTAAAACACAGTGATCGGCACTGGGCTTAAATAATAATACTATGTAGAATACACACTATAAAATTAGATTCACCCCAGATATTGTTTGAAGTATGTCCTATTTAACGTTTTAAAAAACTGACCCATTTTAGGGGGCTAGTAGGGCAACTAATTGGGTTCGACACACAAACTAAAAAATATATAAAAACCACAATGACTCAATCAATAGTACTGCAAAATTTCAGCCCAATCCGCCAATGTTTAAAATTTCGACCACTAGAGGTGTTTTGAGCAACAACCGTTAATGTTTCTGACGTCATAGGGCTGTTAACAAGCCCCTAACTGCCATGGCGCAAAAACGACCACCAAGCAACCCACCAACGAGCAACATACAACTGGTTGCCCTTGTAACACTATTGCTCCAAAGAAATCTTTCGTTTGTGGTGCCCAGTAACATACAAATACGTTTTACACTTTAGGGGCTTGTGGGGTAAATGTTAGGACTACAGGGTTGAACACAACAATCGACACCTATAAATGGCATACTATACAAGAAATCCAAATTTCAGCCAATTCTGACACTGTTTAAAAACTCACCCATTTTAGGGGGCTAGCGGGGTAAATACTGGGGTTATCAACAAAAACAAAGTGGGATGCACATCTACATGAATATATCTACCATCTGTGTAAATTTCAGCCAAATCCATCAAACATTTGATGGAAAAACGAGTCGGACAAACTTTGGGTAAAAACACCCATTTTAGGGGGCTAGCGGGGTAAATACTGGGGTTATCAACAAAAACAAAGTGGGATGCACATCTACATAACTATATCTACCATCTGTGTAAATTTCAGCCAAATCCATCAAACATTTGATGGAAAAACGAGTCGGACAAACTTTGGGTAAAAACACCCATTTTAGGGGGCGAGCGGGGTAAATACTGGGGTTATCAACAAAAACAAAGTGGGATGCACATCTACATAACTATATCTACCATCTGTGTAAATTTCAGCCAAATCCATCAAACATTTGATGGAAAAACGAGTCGGACAAACTTTGGGGAAAAAATACCCATTTTAGGGGGCTAGCGGGGTAAATACTGGGGTTATCAACAAAAACAAAGTGGGATGCACATCTACATAACTATATCTACCATCTGTGTAAATTTCAGCCAAATCCATCAAACATTTGATGGAAAAACGAGTCGAACAAACTTTGGGAAGAAAAAAAAAGAAGAAAAAAAAGAAAAAAACAAAAGAAAAAAAACAAAAACAATTTGAGTAAAATCAATATGTGTCCCCTTCAGGGAATGGGATCCATAACAAGTACAGTATTCGAAGGTGTGATAACAATCTTTTTGGAATTAATCCAACCCGTTGATATTTAAGACCCACTTAACCCAGCACCAAATTCCTGCTCATTTGTTCTGCATACTATAGTCTGATGGACAATTAGTGTATTTAAGTTGTACAATTGATAAAGAACTGCTGGGTTAGTCTGACTTGGTTCACTTTGGGGAAAACATCTGAAAAGGTTGAGTTTAAATTGCAATAAATGATAAAAGTGTCGCGTCTCTAGGACCCCCCCCCCAAGAACTGCTGGGTTAGTCTGACTTGGTTCACTTTGGGGAAAACATCTAAAAAGGTTGAGTTTAAATTGCAATACATGATAAAAGTGTCGCGTCTCTAGGTTTTTTTTATTTGGTTTGCAGACTTCCAAACCCCAGCATAATAAACGTATGGTATGGAAAACCAGTTTTTTTGCTTGTGAGGTGTCTCAGATATATTAGGACAGATTAAGCCCACAATATTTAATTGTAGTTTATAAAACTCCCCCCCCCCCCCCCCCCCCCCCCCCCCCCCCCCCCCCCCCCCCCCCCCCCCCCCCCCCCCCCCCCCCCCCCCCCCCCCCCCTTTATTTTCAGTTGTTTAAGGGTACCTTGATGTTGTGGATCCTCAAGTGGATTTTCTCTTGCCTTAACCTGGATTTGTTGGATGCTTTCAAGCACTATAAATAAATAAAAACTTTAAATACATTATTATACCCATTACTGTTGTATACAAAGAGTCATAACCATTATTAGTGGTTGGTATTTTTAAGTTACAACAATACTCATGGGTGGTTCAGAAAAGCCTGATACTTTTCTTACAAAAATATCATACTTACAGCAAAAAAATTAAAGAAAAATAGTATTCAATTCAGTGATTTTCTCAAAGTATTGTTCTTACACTTAAAATTTATATATTTCAGAGAAACAGAATAAAGATATCACCCTTTTTCTCCACTGTTTTGGGAGCAGTAATGTTTGACTGGCTTGAAGCTGGTTCAGGTGAAGAACTTTCTCCTACATGCATTAAGTTCAAAACAAAGCAAATATAAGTCAGTTCAAAATACATAAACATCAGTTTAAATATTATGCTTGATAAGAAGTTAAACATGAAAATAAAAAAACAACTTCATAAATATCAAGTAGTTTACGATTTTCCACTTGGGTTTTTTTTGGTACATATTTGTCCCGAACCCAATATAATTTGATCTATGTTGCTTTTTCTATTGTCCATTTTCTTATCTCTTGTACATATTGTATTTACACAATGATTAACACTAAACCAAGTTTTCAAGTTCGAAAAATAGTGGTGGTTTGGGAATGTATGTAAACTGCTAAAACCAAATTGTTTGACTTGTTTTTCAGAAAACTTTTTTGGCTACCACATAATTATTACCACAAGTCAATGAAATATGTGATTCCACATAAATCTAAACAGTTAGTATTACTAAACAATGTTTTTTTCTAGCTTGTATGTACTTACCTTGATGTAGCAAATTAGCTGAAGGATTTTGTTGAGACTGGACTGGAGTTGGCTCGATGTTCTGAAGTGCTACAAAGAAAATAAAAGGTTACTCTTCCTGCATTGCTATATGACCAGTAAAAATCCATTTTACAATTTGAAATCATGGAGTTAGTGTAAGTTTGGTATGTTTGAAATTAATACAATTACCACACAACAAAAATTTCCAGCTAAAAACAGTTTAACTATATGGCTTAAATAATAATACTATGCCCCCCCCCCCAGTTAGTGTAAGTTTGGTATGTTTGAAATTAATACAATTACCACACAAAAAAAATTTCCAGCTAAAGACAGTTTAACTATATCTTTATATTTACGATTTTGAGACTGGGATGGACTTTCTCTTAACCCAACTTGAGGTGGTTGGATGCTTTTACTGTAAAACTCTCCAGTGACAGGATTAAGCTGATAAAGTGGAACAGTTGGATTGTGTTCAGCTGCTCCCCCCCCCCTATAAAATTAGATTCACCCCAGATATTGTTTGAAGTATGTCCTATTTTTTAACAGGAAAAATACCCATTTTAGGGGGCTAGCTGGGTAAATACTGGGGTTATCAACAAAAACAAAGTGGGATGCACATCTATATAACTATATCTACCATCTGTGTAAATTTCAGCCAAATCCATCAAACATTTGATGGAAAAACGAGTCGGACAAACTT
>QLIY01001059.1:11345-56662 GCA_003260075.1 Phallusia mammillata | reverse complement strand
TAAAAGCGTTTACAGAAGCAACACTTTTATTGATAAAACATTTTGTTTGATTCTGCTCACTTTTCTTACCAGTTTTTTTCTCACAAATATATCTCGCTTTGTGTCCTCTGCATACTACGTCATACAATTTGTAAGATGAAACAAGATTATAAGCGAAACCCATTGTGACGCAATCTTCTTTTCCGCCAAGATTATTTGGTTGTTTTGAACCCCACATACTTCTTGGAACAGTAACATCACTTTCCCCCCCCCCTCGATGGAATATTGAAATCCATTGAAGTTATGCCAAGTTCGTCCCTCAACAGAAACTGACAAACACAACATAAACAACAAAACTAACAACGCCATGTTTCTGTAAAGAATTCTGTTTTTTTTCAGTACAAATTGCACAAGGTTTTTAAAAATGCAACACATTCTTGTGTTTGGAAACATTGCAAACCCTATGAAACGGACTAAGTTTCCTGACGAATAAATAAACCCTATTCACGAATAATATTTTTTTAGTTTAAACTTGCTTTTCTTGTTTTGCAAAACTTGCTTGTGCTCTGCGTGAAACTTACATAACTGTCCGATACTATACAAAGATAACAAAGAACTACTCGACTGTTATCTTCATGCACACATACCCCCCCCCCCAAATAATAGTTTGTTTCTGCAAGACATCAAGGTTGTATCTATTTATCGATGACAATTACTGAAATAACCAAACAACGAGCGATATTATCACCTGGAAGGTTTACATAAGTCTTCAAAAACTTAAAGATTGCCGTGGTTTTTACATCAGATACATTAGCTTGCAATGCAGAACATCGACTCTCTGCCTCAGCATATGAAGTCACTGGAGTCATTTCGATGGAATATTGAAATCCATTGAAATTATGCCAAGTTCGTCCCTCAACAGAAACTGACAAACACAACACAAACAACAAAACTAACAAGGTCATGTTTCTGTAAAAAAATCTGCTTTCTTCAGTACAAATTGCACACATAAGGTTTTAAAAATGCAACACATTCTTGTGTTTGTAAACGTTACAAACCTATGAAACGGACTAAGTTTCCCGACGAATAAATAAACCCTATAATCAGACTTTTTTAACAAAAAATATTTTTTAGTTTAAACTTGCTTTTTTGTTTCCCAAAACTTGCTTGTGCTCTGCGTAAAACTTACATAACTCTCCGATACTACAAAGATAACAAAGAACTACTCGACTGTTATCTTCATGCACACATAAACTGCAACAAGGAAATTCTGTTATGATGACGTCAAGGCACTTTCCTTATCTTCACATGAGAGAATTGATTGTTCGTGAGAGGAAAGTGAAATGAAGCTAACAGCCTTCTGTTTATGGTCGTGCTCATGCATTTAGATTCTCGATTTTTATTGTTATTGCTATTTGATTAAAAATGTTTTGATTATTTCTCGTTAAATAAGAGACAATACTGTAGTATGTACCATGTGACATTGATATGAAGTTTTCCAAATATGTTTTTGATATTTAAGCAATTCTTGTTCAATTGCCATAATTTCATTTTGTTATGTTTGTGTTGAGAGTATAACGTGACTAACTTGGACTGCAGTAAAAAAAGTATCGACTAACTGACGCTTTTTCTTGTGCACCCAAACTATAACACGGAAGTTTTATTGGGATAGCGTCATCTCACTATATCATTTTGTCCCCACGTGGCGATGATTGATTGTTTTCTTGTGACAAGAGTAAAATCAAATGTCTGATGCATTTTGATCGAGTATGTGTTATGACCCTGGTTTGTCCTCACAAGATTAACCATTAAAAAAGTGTGTGCTGGTAAATATTACAACAGTATAACAATAATTTCATCTAAAATGTCCATCACACACCCACATTCCAGTATTGAAAAACCACTGTATGGAAAATCAAAGTCTTTGCTTAACCTGGTCCGGGCGCCCCCCCCCCCCCCCCCCCCCCCCCCCCCCCCCCCCCCCCCCCCCCCCCCCCCCCCCCCCCCCCCCCCCCCCCCCCCTTTTTTTATTACTTTTAATGATTGTTTGATTTCTAAGTGGAGCTACAGGTCAGGTCCAGTATGAAAAGGAGCGCCAAAAAACAAAACAAATATGATAAAAGTCCTGCATAGGATGTGCTTGTACATATTACAACTGTACAACAATAATTTTAGTATATATGCTTGTTGCACACCGAAATTCCAGTACATCAAAGTCTTCATCAAAGAGCAAAAACCCTCTGTGGCTTAACCTGGTTCTGGCGACAGGCATTTACATGCTGTGACTTTATGTAAATTGTAGAAAATTTGTTCATAGTGTTACGGAATTATTTCGGCAGCTTTGGGAATTCGGCTAAAAGATCTTTCAAGTGGCGATGTTAAATTCCAATCAACCCCTTAAACCTAATTCTATACCTTAAAACCAAAACTGCCTCCCTAATTCGGAAACGGCCCGAACCCTGCAATAACGGCTCACCACTAAGCCAAAGAAAGACCACAAACTGGTTTCACTAATGTGCGCCTTGTTTGAATACAGCGATAAAAAGCCTTCACATAAAACAACTCCGAATTCGACAAGTTCTACTACAAGTCAACGCCAGCAATACATGGCACAAAACAACACGGTGTTACTCGCACGGCACCCAGAGGAAGACTGGCCATGCTTTCTTCTTAAACACGTTTTACCACACCAATCACGTTGATTAACAAATCACGTGATTCCAAGAGGCATATCCGGGTATCGCAGAACCAACAGGGGTGAACACGCAAACGGCACATATGAGTCGAACGTATAAAACACAGGAAAAGCATCATGTGTTAAAAGAACCATTTAGTGAGGATACTGTGTGGTGAGAATAACACGCAAAACAATTAAGTGAAGAAATGAGTGGCGAAACATGACAACGACAAAACAATTAGGTGAAGAAATGAGTGGCGAAACATAACAACGATTATACAGACTAAACAATAGTGAAACACAGGATAATAAACTGTAAAGAATGTTATGTGCATGAGGGTGTGTAATAATGTAACAAAGTAACGTGAAAGAATAAGTGAAAATACGTGTGTGAAGGTTAAGTATTCAAAACATGCGTCAAAAATAGAACGTGATTAAAATTCGCCACAATAGTAGCCATAATTTTTATTACTTTTAGTGATTGTTTGATTTTTAAGTGGAGCTAAAGGTCAGGTCCAGTAAATAAACAAACACGAAAAAAATAGCAAAAGTTTTAGGTTAATGATAAATACTGACGATATATGGCTCGGATCGCAAAACAAAACGTTTCGCCCCTGCATAGGATTTAGGTCTGAGCAAGTTTCCTCTGATGTTTGTATGACATAAATACTGACACTTAGTATAAAGGTGGAATGAGAAAACAGTCGTTTTACATGTACTGATTTTTGTATTTGTAAACGAAATTACACTTCATTGACGTCATGCAACTTTTCACCAGAGGTGATGAGCACAGATGGGTTTTATAATAGAATGATTTTTTTCCCCCCCCCCGTACTGATTTTTGTATTTGTAAACGAAATTACACTTCATTGACGTCATACAACTTTTCACCAGAAGTGATGAGCACAGATGGGTTTTAAAATAGAATGATTTTTTTATATATATTTTATGACACAGTACGATTGTTATTCGTATTAGTGGATACAACACTTCAAAGCAATAAATAAGCCGTGTCATTGAAACAACAGGATAGGGACCGCTAATTGCAACGACGGGAAACGAACGCACACAGGCCCGTAAAACTTTCGATTGGAGTTTAAAATTGGACCGATTGACCAGAATATCTTGCTTGCTTAACTTTGTTTTCTGGAGATTGCTGTACAACTCACGAGTACGAAGTTTAAGATAAGGTATTGTGCAACTGTCATGCAAACCGTTTTTTTTAATAAGTGTGCAAAAAATTACTAGATGAAAATATGATTAAAATGAAAGTTTTTCACATTTATGAACACAGATAGTAAAATACGTTTAAGGATCAATTGTTATGTAATCTGGACGTCGATCTTGGCTGACACAATAGGGATTCACGTCACCACCCCCCCCCCTTCACGAGTACGAAGTTTAAGATAAGGTTTGGTGCAACTGTCATGCAAACCGTTTTTTTTTCAAAAATAAGTGTGTAAAAAATTACCCAATGAAAATATCATTAAAATGAAAGTTTTTCACACATTTATGAACACTCCCCCCCCCCGCATGTGGTTGTGACGTGGTTGGTTGGACGGAGTTATTGACGAATGTTGGTGGGTGTGTTTCCACATACTGGCGGATTCCATCTGTATCCCCCCCCCCGCATGTGGTTGTGACGTGGTTGGTTGGACGGAGTTATTGACGAATGTTAGTGGGTGTGTTTCCACATTCTGGCGGATTCCATCTGCAAACAAACACCACTACTCAATGATATAAATTTCATACCTGAAGAAAAATATGTTTTTTAACTTAATGTCAAAGTTCAGTCAAAGGCGAATATTCGGGACTTTTGCCAAAAAATTCGACCGAATTAACTGAATCATTAGTGGCGTCATGCAAAGTTGTGCGTTACGCGTTAGACGTGAAAAACATAAGTTTATCGATCACAACAGATTAGTAGTGTTTCGATATCATTTTAAATTTTGTTAGGTTTAAAGTTGCCTCGGTCATGGTTTCCAGCCTGTCAATAAGTTACTGATATTGTCTTGGGTCGGGGAAAAGATGCCCCCCCCCCACTGAATCATTAGTGGCGTCATGCAAAGTTGTGCGTTACGCGTTAGACATGAAAAACATAAGTTTGTCACAACAGAGTAGTAGTGGTTCAATATCATTTTTGGTTTTGTGAGGTTTAAAGTTGCCGCGGTCATGGTTTCCAGCCTGTCAATAAGTTACTGATATTGTCTTGGGTGGGGAAAAGATATTTTTAAAATCTAAATAGTTGGGCCCTTATAATTTATGGCGTACTTGATTGTGTTGTACCTTATTAAGCAAAAAGACACGTCTTATTCTTTAGAGTTGTGTTTATAATTCGTCCGCAACGGAATCTTTGTACAAATGGCCGTTTCAGCCGAATAAATTTGACAAACCCAATATTCACTACATCACTGATAAAAAGAACAAACAATATACAAAAGATCGAATTGCTACTTATGTGGTCATTGATCTATGGGCTGCAAAAACACTCCTTAAGGATTAAAAATATTCATAAAGACCTTGTACATTAGTGACATAATTGGGATTGATGTCAGCAGGTTGTTGTAACGTTGAAACTTGTTGGGAGTTATTAACGTAGATTGCCCCCCCCCCAACCCAATATTCACTACATCACTGATAAAAAGAACAAACAATATACAACAGATCGAATTGCTACTGGTGGTCATTGATCTACCCCCCCCCCCACAAACAATATACAAAAGGTCGAATTGCTACTTATGTGGTCATTGATCTACAGACTGTAAAACACTCGTTAAGGATTAAAAATATTCATAAAGACCTTGTGCATTAGTGACGTAATTCGGATTGATGTCAGCAGGTTGTTGTTACGTTGAAAGTTGCAGGGAGTTATTAACGTAGCTTGGTGGGTTCGGATGCGTTTCTGTGATTCGACGATTCCCAGCTGTTTTTACAAACAAATTGTTAAAAACAATTATTAAAATTCCGACTAATGATGACTCCACATAGTAAATCAATCAATAAATAAAATAAGTTGCCCCCCCCCCAAACAAAATGTTATAAACAATTATTAAAATTCCGACTAATAATGTCTCCACATAGTAAATCAATCAATAAAAAATTAAAGTTCAAAAGTGATTTATATTTGCGTTAATTTTAAGCAGGTTTGGCAACCTTTAATTATAATTACAATTGGGTACCCTAATAGCCTTTTACATAAATTACTTTTCTGTGTTATCAGCACACGCATGGTGTGTTAACATCATTTAGTAAAATTCGCAAGTAATTCTAGCCGCATTATTGCGACGCAGAATAAACCCAGATGCGTTTATCTACTCAGAAACAAAAAAAATGGACTCGCTTGCTAACAGACTAAAATAGTTTAGCGACCCAAACCTTTACTCGAATCACACACAGTTTTTTCAATAGGTCGCGGGTAACAGGTTACACAACACTTGTGTAAAAATACGGTCATATTTGGCTACTTGTAGTTTCGTTTTCGCCCCCCCCCCCACGCATGGTGTGTTAAACATCAATCAGTAAAATTCGCAAGTAATTCTAGCAGCATTATTGCGACGCAGAATAAACCCAGATGCATTTATCTATTCAAAAACAAAAAAATTGGACTCGCTTGCTAAAAGACTAAAATAGTTTAGCGGCCCAAACATTTACTGGAATCAAACAAAGTTTTTTTCAATAGGCCGCGGGTAATAGGTTACACACCCCTTGTGTAAAAATACGGTCATATTTGACTACTTGTAGTTTTGTTTTCGTTTTACTGTGTAACTCCGGTTAAAACAAAATAACTCACTCATGTCAACGTATTCAGGTTCATTTGCTGCTCTCGGTGACAACGTATTTCTGCGAAGCAATAATTTTCTGTTTTATTAATAAATACAAATAATAATTTAATTTTACTATTCGTGCAGTGTGCAGTGCAAGAATACATCAACTTAAGAACGTGTTTGGAAAAAACAATTACCTTCTTTTCTTGCATGACATAATAAAGACAATTACGATGCAGATTATGACTAATATGACGCATCCGGCTACTGTTGGAGCTATGATGGCTGTGTTGACTTTGGGTTGAGCTACAAAATCTGGAAAGAAAACGAATTTTTTAAAATTGTCTGTCCATTCATCTCTTGTACGTGACAATTGATTTGGTTTAGCTCTTGTTTCTAAAGATTTTATTGTTGTAATGCGAATCTTCGATTCATTGTTTATTGATTGTTTTCATCTTACCTTGACCTGCGACGTAAGTTGGCAAAGATGTAGTGATAACAATAGATGGTGTTAATATGGTCGAAGTATCTGGTTTGGTGGTTTGTTGCACGCTTACTATTGGTTTGGGTGATAATAACGTGGTTTTGGTTGTCTCCTTCTTTGGTGGTGATATGGTCGCAGCTATGACAAACGTTCTGATCTTTTCTGTTTTGTCACATAAATTTTGAAAACAAAAGCGGCCAAACAAATTTTGTGATTATATAACATTTACCGTAGCGAAGTAACAATAGTTTTGTATGAATCAACTTGTTCTGATTATACAACTGCATAAACTTTTTTTACACAACACTACCGTGCTTACTTGAGATAATTGTTTCACAAATGTATCTCGCATTGAGTCTTGTACATGGTACGTCATACCAAAAATAAGAGGACATATCCACACGATGGTTTTCATATCCCATTGTGACGCAATTTTCATCTGCACTGTTTGTTGGTTGTTTAGTTTGCCACATGGTTTGTGGAACAGAAACGTTGCTTCCATCGTTCCACTGAAATGTGTTTGTGTTTTTGATTCTTTTGCACCGATGTAAAGTGAGAAGGGCTTATCTGAAACAAACAGTCACTACGTTCTTCGCTCATGTTTGTTTGATACAAAAAAAGTTTAAGTATGTTGTGCTAAAGAAATAGCAATATGTGCTAATATTTACCAGATAACTGTCAAAAATATTTACCAGATAACTTATATACCTGTCAGGTTTATATGTGACTTTAGAAACTCAAAGATAGCCGTGGTTTTAACATTAACCACATTTGCTTGCAACACAGAACATGCCATTTCTGCTTCAGCATATGAAGTGACTGGAGTCATTTCGATTGAATATTGAGATCCCTTGAAGTTATGCCAAGTTCGTCCTTCTGCAGAAACAGATAAACACAGCATAAAAAACAAAGCTAGCAACGCCATGTTTAATTCTTTAACAATCCTACTTTAACATATGTACCCACAAAGACTACATTAGAACGGAATCATATGTAAGCTAAGAGGTGACTTTTAAATAGACGCACACTTTCAAATGACATTTATTAAGAACATAACTACCCAACACCTTGTTTATCATAATTATATTTTGCCTCTTCTTAAAGTCGAACAAATGCTGTCAAAAGAACAACAGATCCCGGAGGAACCGTCCTCAAAACAGCCTGGTGCCAAACTCGGGGTTACCTACAGAAAACCCTGCAGTATATAAACATCAACTAACTGACGCTTTTCCTTATGCGCATAAACTATAACACGGAAGTTTTATTGCAAAGACGTCACCTTACTTTCGCAAGTTGTCATCACGCGGAGAGAATTAATTGTTTTTTAGCAAGGGTAAACTCGATTTTGTTATGCTTACCTATATTATCGTACAGATACCACTAAACCTGTATGTACTGTAAAAAATTGCAGAACGTCAACAAAACTTTTAATACGTCCGTAACAACAACATGCATACAAGTAAATTGAAACACTACACATATTTCAAATTCCAATTTAAGTTAGAAAGCAAATGACTTTAGGTCCAACTCCCAGAAATAGCGTTTCGCTTTTGTTTATTAATCGAATATCTTAAATAGCAGGTTTACGTTGAATGTCTGAAGCAGAGTTGCAAGCGGGCCCAAAATCTGAGCCCGAACCCGGCCCGAACCCGAAAGTACAAGCCCGAAGCCGGCCCGAATCCGAAATGTTTTTAAAAAGCCCGTTTAGGCCCGAAATTTTGATTGACAGGTCTATCGACGAAAGCCTTGCAACAAAGTATGAGAAAGAAAAAAAGAGAAAAGACAACAAACACAATGAACAATAGTAGACAATGGGGTAAACAATACGTTTTAGACCAGGGTGGGCATTCGATCAAAGCGAGAGAATTGTTACTAAAAAATGACGGAAACGGAACGTAAAGTCAGGCCCGTTTTGAGCCCGTTTTCTGACAAATACCTAAGCCCGAACCCGGCCCNGTAACAAATTTAAATACCTAAGCCCGAACTCGGCCCGAACCCGGGCCGAAAAGCCCGGCCCGACATGCAACTCTGGTCTGAAGTATGAATATTTGCCTCAAAAGCGACATCTTGCTTCAATGCAAAAGCTTTAAAGGCAGTTTTTGACATCTGGGCAGACCGAATGTGTTTAATATTACATACATTTGTTTGCTTGTTATTTGTTCTTATTAACGCTGGCCGCTGAGACGAATTTATACTCTCATGAAGTACAACACTTCAAACAGTTAATATTCGAGCATATTGACCAACCATCAGATCATTTGGTTCAGCGCTGTTAATTTTAACGTCGGGAAACAAACGCGTGCATGCTCGTCACTTTTTGTGTGCTGGAAATAGTTTACGTTTTAAACCATTTCGGCTATTAATCTGTACAAGTGGGGCATTCATATGTCGGCCTAATAGCCGAATGCCCCACTTGTTACAGATTGACATATTCAAGTTGTTATTGTTCTTGTTATCTAGTGGAAAATTGTACGGTGTTATTGACAAAGGTTTGTTACCTTCAAATGTTTTACCTCACCGTTTCAAAAACAAACAAAATTTACAAACATATTTACAGTTTAAACCTGAATAAAGGGCCATTTGCAGTAACATATAAACAAAGTTATTGCCAAAAAATGTAAACTGTGTCGCAATGTGCTGTATCCAAAATTAATTGTGTTATGTAATCAGGACGTCGATCTTGGCTGACGCAATAGAGATTGACGTCATCAACTTGTGATTGGGACGTAGTTGGTTGTACGGAGTTGTTGACATAGGTTGGAGGGTTGTTGTCTGTTTCGTTATTTAGTTGAATTCCATCTGTTTGAAACAATTTTCCCCCCCCCCCCCCCCCCCATACCTGAATAAAAAAAAATAGCGATGACATGTAAGATAAAAAATCAAACTGATTAGAAAAAAGAAATAATGGTCGTAATGGGACTTGTAAAAAAATTGTAAAATACACAATAATTAAAAATATGCAATCAGGACCTTGTTCATGGTTGACGCAATACCCCCCCCCCCCCCCCCCCCCCCCCCCCCCCCCCCCCCCCCCCCCCCCCCCCCCCCCCCCCCCCCCCCCCCCCCCCCCCCCCCCCCCCCCCCCCCCCGTTCGTGTGTTTTTCTATGATCCGACGGTTTCCAACTTTTAAAACAAATGCAGCTTAAAAAAACCTCCGACGAACGAATGTCTCAATATAGTAACGTATAAAAAAAAAGCGGTTCGTATTTACATTGAATTCAAGCAGGGTTTGTGCAACCTTCAACACTAATGGGCAAAAAAACAGTTATCTAAATTAGATCGCGGGCCACACTTTTACACAAATATGCTTTACTGCGTTCCATACCAGCACACGGAAATATGGTGTCAACAGCAACCAGTAAAATTTGCAAATGAGTCCAACCACATTGTGGTCGCAGAATAAACTCATGCGCATTAATCTGCCCAGATACAAATGGTTGTCAGCACTGCATTGAAAGAGTTTAGAGGGCTTTACTACAAAAGCACTTACTCATGTTAACGTATTCAGGTTCATCTTCATTTCTTGGTGACATCTCATTTCTGCGAAACAATTAAATTCTGCTTTAATCACGTTAATTGAAAGACACATGCTGCTTTAATGAGCCAAACTCAGCAACTGTTGATTTTTGTTCTACAACTCACGTAGCGCACGGTGCGTTCTCATTGCTTTCAATTTGTACAACTTAATGGGCTTGCATTTTAATACTATGATTGTGCTTCAAACATATGAAAATCAGTCATACTTTTGCTGAACATTTGTGCATCATGGATCGGTTTGCATTCGTACAATGCATGCTTACCTCGTTTTGCTTTTCCACAAAATCACCATGACTATGCAGATTATGAAAATCAAGCCTCCGCATGTTGTTGAATATATGATGGTGATATTCATGTTAACCGTTGCTCCAACTGTTGAACCTAAATACGTTTTTCACAATAAAAATTATGTCCTTTTTGAAATACAAAAGTTTTGTTATTGTCGGGAGCAAAAAAGGATTTTCATTAAAAGCTATTTGCAGGGTAAACTTTTGTAAATTGGTTTTGTGCACTTAATGTAGGAACTAACCTAAAAACCTGTCATTGTTAAAACTGGTAAGTATTAAAACTTTTGGAATAAATATAACTTAACCCTGTTAACCATTTTGTCAATGACGCTTCCTCGTCTGTAAAAGTTTATGAACAGTGTCTTATTATAAGTTTGGAACCCTTAGTTTAAAATCTCGACAAGGTTAATATGCCAGTTTATCGAAGTCTTAGACCATGCGAAAAAACGAAAAAAAAAACATCTTTTGTAAATGGAAAGTATACGTTTCTCTCATGGGATGTTTACAATGGTCTCTTAAGCTACCAAACAACATAAGTGACATGACATTGCATTGTTTACCAGTTCAACGTTCTGGAGTTCTCGAAATTAAACGTCACCTGATAGTGTGTTGTGGATTACAAAAATTGACTCGGTCGTTAGGGTTGACGTGAATTTAATGGTTGCCTTGGGTGTGGTGGTTGGTTTGGTTGTGGTTGTTGGTTTAGTTTTGGTGATTGGTTTGGTTGTGGTGGTTGGTTTGGGTGTGGTGGTTTGTTTGGTTGTGGTGGTTGGTTTATTAACTGTTTATCCATTTACTGCCTCATTTTCATTAATCTAAACGTTTATTTGTTTCTTGTTTATGCACTTGTTTTTGTCGCTGTTTACTTATTTGCTCGTTGTATTACACTTCCGTTCACTTACTGGATTCACTATCCACCAATTGTGAGCTCACGTACTGTGCTCGTTTATTTTCTCAGTAAATTGTTTACTGACTTTTGTATATCATCATTCGATTAACTGTTTATTCATTTACTGCCTAATTTTTTTTCTCTCTTGTTTATGTACTTATATCCTTATTTTTCGCCTAATACTACTGCTTTATAGGGGTGGCTGACACGTTGACCGTATGGTCTTTCGCTGCCCTGCACGCGTTTTTCATGGATATTTTTGTTGTAACTTTTTCCTCATTTGCGTGCAAATACAAACTACCTACCTACCTACCTACCTACCTTGATATAACACAAGTTGACTTTACTTTATTGCGTAGCAAAGGCGCACATGATCCTATGTATTGTTTACAAATTCGACGATCTGGTGTTTTCGACATTACTTGTTACCTGAAACTTTGTCGTGGATTGCATCGGTGGTTGAAACTGGTTTAGTTTCGAGGCCCGGTAGGGTTGTTGTAGTAGTGGGTGTGACGCCGGAAGTAGAGCTTGTTCTGGTGGCAGTCTCTTTAACAACACAATATTTTTGTTTTACTCTATTATAATAAAACTTTTCATTAGGAAAAGAGAATATTTGATTAGTTTATTCTAAATTCACCTCATATAAATACCATAAGATTAAAACAGTGTCAAATATATCATTTAATAGGTGTCAGCTATACTTCCTGTTTAATGCTTTAGCTGTTTTCAAATGTTACATCACAACCAAGGTGTTAAACCCTGGTGCGTATCTTCTGCAACAACGGCCGACAAAGTTTAATGAATGTACATCGAATATCGATAGATAAAACGTTAATTATCATTCAGGCCAATTTAGCTTCTAAAGCAAATAAAAAGTCAAAAAACATACTTGTTACGTTCCTTTGGCAAATGAATTTTAATTTGGAGTCGCATGGCACGTCTCTGAACTTTTGATCGTAATTATTTTTATCGCCCATCGCCACACAATTCTCATTTCCATAATAATTATTCGGTTCTCCTTTAAACCACAGAGAGAGAGAATCGTCAAACTTGCTTCCATCACTCCACTGAAACTCATAATCGTCGATTCTTTTTGCGCCGATGTAAAATGAGTAAGGTGGACCTTAAAACAGAATTTGCAAAATGGCCGCAACTTGAATTAACCAAAAAAGCTTATTTAAGTCAGTTTATTTAATGAAAAGTTGTAAATACTGCGACAGATATATATATTCAACTTCATATTATGCTTTACGTTTTGGGTTAAGATGTTGCAACAGAAAATCATAGATATCCTCTGTTTTGACATCAGCAAGGGTAGCGTTCTCCTTTACACATTTTTGTTTTGCTCTTTTATAAGTTACGCCTCTTGTCCGCCTCTGAATCAGATACCTAACTCCATGAAAAGTCTTAGGTTTTCCAGCAGCAGCAGACAACCACAATATAATCAACAATGCTAACAAGTTCATTGTCAGTTTTTCTAAAAAACAAAAAAGGCAAATGCCAAGTAATTAACATTTGCAAGTAAGTACGACTGACTACCAAACAATAATGCAGTACATTTGAACGAGGTGTGCGCACAGACAACTTGCATTCCAGCGTTGGTCAAAGGCTGAGAGTGGAAAGAGGCGCATTAGGGTTTGGTAAGTTTTTGGATGGCCAGAAAAAGTGAAACTCTTTTGTTTGATACGATAAAATTTGCTGTTCTTGTAAACTTTTTGCGCCCTGTTTTTTCGGGAATGCCAATCTGCCAACTCTTACTAACTCTTTTTCGTTGAGTGCAGATATTAACAACAAAGATCAATATGATTAATTTGTCATGTCGTCACATTGCACTAGCGCGAAAAAAACATTTTTGTTGCCTCACAATAGATGTATTGACCTGAATTTCGATGAAGCCCTATCTAAAGCTGCTATGGCTACTAAATAGTTAGCAATTGCAAAACGGCCGCACTAATTATTAGAACATCCGGTCCGCATTTGAAATCGTTCTAAATATAAAAGTCAATTCTTCTAAATCTCAAAAAACATGAGAAAGCCCTCCTGCCAACTCTTGCTGTATGCACTTTACATTCCACCAACCGATTATTTATCGAAGTAGTCACGCAGAACAGAATAGGTGACCTCAGGCCAAGAATGAATTCTATAATTATTGTTAAGCAACCAGAACAAAGAAATCCATTCATCGCAAAGTTAATGCTCTAAAATTTAAATAAAATTAGAATATTCTTAATATCGCGCAGTTTGCAACATTAAGTTGAACTTTTGAGCTTTGTCGCGAAGCGCTATCACACAAGCGACAATGCTCTCACTTTATTTCTTTTTTTCATTCTAGCGGTGCTCCCCCCTGAATTAGGCACTGTAAAAATCACTGCGCCGTGTATGAACTAAGAACTGATGGATCGCTGCTGACCTATAAAATTTGAGTTTTTGTATGGTGCAATGTTAAACAAATGATACAGACTTACCATAATGAATATTATTGCCAATATCAACTGGTTGTCGATACGATTGGCGCATTATTATACCTGTATTTGAAGTCAATGTCGATCCTATTTGATGTTTGTCCTATACCCGGGGTCTCCAACACGCGGCCGTAGGCAAGATTCAGCCCGCCAGGCAATTTTTGGTGGCCCGTGGCGTTATAAGAAAATGAAAAAATATATTGTTTATCTTGTCAAAAATGACCAATTTTTTGTTTTACTCAACCGTCGATGGTTTAACCAAGTCAAATTAGTAAAACTTTACCTAAACCCTCATATCACTTGTTGTTGGTTGACGATACAACGTTTTGAAACTGAATATAAACAAGCTTATGAACTGGCCCAGGCATATTAATAAAACGGTTTATAACTTGTTGACAAAGACAGAGCTGTGCATTGGTTCAAGCTGGTTATTTCCGCTTTAATGATCCCTATTGTGTGGCGGGATTTGCGATTGTTCCTCTGTAAAGCATCTGGCTAAACCAGACAGTGGATGTAAATATGTATTTGTGAAAAATCCAACTGAAAACTAAGTTAAACAAGTTTTTGTGGAACTGATGAGGTCAGCAATTTTCTTACGCAGATTGCCACTTTAGTTGTTTTGTCAAAATGATTATAAGCTTGGGTACCAAAAGCTTACCTTGAAAGCAGATTTGTACCTGATCTCTTGACCAGTAATTAATGAGCTGACAAATCTGTGGGTTCAGCTTACGTTTTTGGTAATGTATTTTCCGTAACAAATTTAACACCCGCACTGAAAGGCTCCAAGTTTATCAAGAATCACCTCATGTTGTCGGTTATAGTTGTGTGATCTATGCTACGTTTGGCATATGTTTGATTAACTGTTTGCAAATAGTTGCTAGAAATATAGTTTATTTACTGACTTTCTGATAATGCCGAGCCGACCATTAAACTTTTATTTTAAACTATTTTTTATTGCTGAGTGTTGTTAACGGAGGTAAGTGAATTGTGTTAAAGTTGAATGGAGCTTAAGCTTGAGCAAAAATAACACATAGCGCGATATTAGTAAACAATTACTAGGCTGGAAACCGCTTCACAATTTACTTCCCGATTTCTGTTGTTGTCAGAGATGTCGCTTGTATTGTATACAAGCCAATGCAATGAAGTAAATGGAATTAACATCTACAGTTTGTAATGTTAACAAGGAAAGGTTTACGGTCGGACGATTTTGACAAATTTTTTTTCATGGTATTTTTATTTCCTCTAATACTGCATACGGATTTTCGGTTATAGATCCAAGGTGCGATGTTCCAGGTATATTTGGCCTCGAGCTTTTAGTAACAATTCCACAGGCATGCATTTACTTTATACGACGTTTTTTTCTACCATCATGGACATCACTAGGATGGTTGCTTACTTCTCCGGTGACCAGCGGTTAACGGCTAACGACTATTGTGAGGTAAAAATATTCTTATGCATTATGACTTTAGATCTTATTTTATTGTCCTCTCAATTCTGACTGTACTATGTACATTGTTTGGCTCCGCAACTATGAGTCGTTTCTAAATAACTTTCAACGGGATTATAGCCACTAAAATAGTCAATTTTGTACAACCTGTTTATACTTGATGCACAAAATTATACAAATGCTGGGTAAAGCATAAAAACTACACTTTTGGTTTGAACTTACTATCTACAGCAGTGGTTCCCAACCTTTTTGTAGTCGCGGACCCCTTTTATAAATTTTATAGGTCGGATCCCAAACGTAATATAGTCTTGTTAAGTTTTTCGTTTCCTGCATGATATGTTATTATACTTTTCGCTTATTTCGGTACAATTTTAATCAACTTTCACAATCCCTCAATGCAACGAAGTAGCAGTGCAACGAAGAGATAAATTTTCTGGTGTGCAATACTTGAAACAAAGCACAATAAGTTTTATTGTTAATGTGTGTTGTGATGTCACAATGGAGGTAACAATTGCAAGTTTTCCTGATCCTAGGGTTTGATAAACAGTTTGCACTTAGATACAGGATTGTAAATCGTTTTAGAAACTTAAAAATATTTTACTGTTGTTAATGCTACTACAAATGTTTGCCTCCACGGACCCCCTGAAACCATCTCACGGATCCCTTTGGGGACCGCGAACCCCAGGTTGGGAACCACTGATCTACAGCAAGTTTCCACAAAAAAATTGCGAAAACTCATGAAACGTGTGTCTTCGCGTCATAAACCCAGAGCAAAGGTTTTGCAAATTTCTTCTAAAGCAATGAGGTTTGCCTAATAGAACAATCATGTATTGTAATATTACACCACAATCATCAACAAGTTATATTTAGCAACAACAAGACAAGCTAGATAGATTATACAATGATCACACTTCTGCTATTACAGAATAAAAAGTGTTTCTTAGTAGTGTAAATTTTTACTCAAATTAATTTTACTTAATCGGGACTTCCTCTAAATACCGTCAAAACGATCGCTTTATTTTGTTTGTAAACTTTTTACCGATTTGCAATGGTATACATAAGAACCCTTTGGTCCCCAACAAATCACAACAGAGTGCATTAGGATTAAAACTTTTATTAACCAGTAGTTTTGGATTTAAAACAAATCTGTTTGTCACAGGATTTGCAAATGAGAAATGAAGCGACTAAACGTAGATTCTGCTAGGGCAGGGGCGAGCAACTTCTCCAGCCGGCGGGCCTGATATGGGAAAATGAAGTACTTGGCGGGCCGGATTCCTGAATGGATACATTAATCGCGTATTTATCCAGTGATTTAAAACGGATTTTTGACCACCTAAACCAAATATAAGCAAGAACGTCACAATGACAGTACAGTCCAAACAATCTAACTGATATAACATAAAATTATTCACCACATCAAATTTAATGCATACACCACAGACTTAGATACTGCTGAAACACTAACTAAGCTACACGTGGGACGTGTGGAAACAAAGGAAACCGTGAAAGCAGGCCACAAACATGCTTGGCAGTTAGGTCGTAAAAATGGACGTATAGTGCAAATTGTAACAACGGCGGGAAAGTTTTTTGCTATTGGGGAGCGTTACTGTCGGTTACAACTATAATTTGGCGTAGTAAGCAAGTAGTGGGGGATTGCGGCAGAATGTGGCCGCGGGCCGGGGGGGGGGGGGGGGGGGGGGGGGGGGGGGGGGGGGGGGGGGTTGCCGCTCAAAATTTCGTCCCGCGGGCCGTATGTTGCCCGCCCCTGTGCTAGGGTAAAGAAAATGCGCTACACCACTAATAAGAACAGTCGCCTAACTAAAAGCCATAGTTTTAAACAAGGTTTATTATGCGATGTACAGCGTTGGCGATAATTTGTTTCAGTACTGTACAAGTCTAGGTGGGCATATATGCGTCTGCCTTGTTTATCTGAGTATGTGTCAATTGTTCAATCCTGTGCTCTTCGTTAAGGTTTAAACTCCAAACTAAGTTATCTCCAAGGTTTAATAATACACAACATAATTTGCATCAATGCAATTTTTATTGCTGTACCGACGAAAACACGCAATATTCATGGAATGTGATCGAACTTCTAAACAACGTTGAATTTTAAATAAACTGCATGCAAACGCACAAAAAGAAAACTGGGAAAAATATTGTTTTTTTCATATCTATGACATTAGTTGCAACATGGTTTAATACTAAAGTCGCATTAATAAGATAATTAGCCCATCTTCTACACTGAAATTCCTGATCAGGTTTCTTTTTTTTTCTTTTAATGAAAACTATGCTATGTTTGTGTTGATGTGTAATCAGCAGTTCGCAGTTGTCCCAAAACTTGTGTCTTTGTTGACAGCTAATCTTTGCCTGTTGTACTCACTGTGAAGTAACAAGATGTCGCAAAATGTTAATTTTCTTGGAAAAGCGCATTCATAAAGTTTATTTGTCAAATGTTTGTTTATAGTTGACTATTTAGTAAAAACATCAGTCAAAACATTTTGTTTGCTTGTGCATTTTGAAGGTTCCTTTGTGATCTTAACTTTTTGTATACATTGTACTAGGTTAAGGGTATACATTAAAAAATATATATATTCTCAAATTATGATTTGAAGATGCAATATTTGTTCTATAATAAGGGGGGGGGGGGGGGGGGGGGGGGGGGGGGGGGGGGGGGGGGGGGGGCATAGAAATAGCATAGTTTATCATGAAGAATGGGTAGCTGTGTATCTAAACGAAAACAAATCGTGGAACTTGATATGCCGGAACACATCATGTCGTCGGAAAGCGTCATCTCAGGAAGGGTCGGATCGGAAAGTATCATGGTGAGACGAAGATCGCCAGCCCTTCCACGGTACCCCATTGAAGACGGGATTTCGAACTGCTGCAATTATAGAGAGAGCATGTGGCGCCCCAGTAGTTTAATTATTCTGTATCCGAACTTAGCTTATTGCATGAACCAGATGTTACTGGACCCCAATCCAGCTTGACCCAAGGACCAGATGATGCTGAAACTCTACTCAGCTTGACCCCAGAACAATATGATGCTGGCCCCAAACTCAAATCCAAACCTACGCTGAGCAATACACAAGAAATTTTGGGAGTTTGCAGCAGGGCACATGCGTCAAATCCGGAGATTGCTTCCTCAAAGGCCTCTCTACTTCCCGATGAGGTCAAACTTCGTAGCACTTCCCTCTTTTCTACTTGATATTATGCTTGGCATTAATATATTATTATTATAGTTTTTATCACAGATAATGTGAAAAATACAACAATTACGCAAAAGTGGTTTTATAACTCCGAATAAAAGTAAAAAGCGATTTTTATGCTATGGGGGGGGGGGGGGGGGGGGGGGGGGGGGGGGGGGGGGGGGGGGGGGGGGGGGGGGGGGGGGGGGGGGGGGGGGGGGGGGGGGGGGGGGGGCAACAACCGAAATACAGAAGCATAGTTACGTCGAGTAGTTCATTTAACGCAATATCTTTTGTTTTACTGAAATTAGCTTAAGAGACTTGACTTCTCCGAGAACAAGATCAGCGACATGGGAGCAGCTTCACTGGCTCTTTGTCTTTCCGAACGTGAAGGCTTTCTGAAACTCTGTGATGGAGTGAAAAAGCTGACAAAGACGGTAAAAAACATGAAACACTTGCACATACGTTCACGGTGTTTGCTGCGACACCATTCAAGAACTAGCTTAGAATTTTTTAGAAAGCCAAGTCTTGTCAAATTTCCTAAATTTTAACCACAAAATAACTAGATTTCGTTACTTCCAAACACCTTTAGTGCCTGAAAAGGGAGCAATGCTTGAAAATAGCTGCACTAACAAAACCTTTTAGGTCGAATAAGTGTGCATTGTATGGAGGTTCGTAGTTGACTTTTAGTTAGAAAAACTGCAATAGTGCCAATTATATCAGACTTACAAAACTGTAATTGTAGTTGTAGGAGTAGAATGTGGGTTGCTTGTAACTTCAAACCAACTTTAAATCCTCTTGTCATAATACTACTTGGCAAAACAACAAATACATCGGAAATGTGGTCTGTTTTTGTTTTCAGTTACTAAAGATGGAAATGTTAGACTGTGCGGCTATATCAAAAACTCTTTTGCTAACAAAACACAACTGTCTTATCTCCAAGTTACGTGGCGGTTTAACTTTTATATTGGCATTAGTCACGCGCTTTAGTGGGAACGTTTTTCATTTTTTGTGTGTGTTTCAACAAAGTTTTGTTCATTATATGCAGCTGAAAAGACTTGATCTTTCTGGTTATAAGATCGACAACATCAGAGCAGCTTTACTGGGTGATTGCCTTCACAACATAGAAGAGCTTATAATGCGAATTGTGAGATCGGAAATAAAGGTGTCATAATGCTTTGCCTTGGAGTGAAAAAGCTAACAAAGCCGGTAATACAAATGTAGAGTATCGTGACAACAGTTAGCTGAGACGTGATTTTTTAGGTCAATACCCTTTGTTTGTATATTTTTTTGGATTTAAATAAAACTGTTTAATTAGGTAATCTTAATCTACAAAAACGTTGCACACAGCAGTCACACAAAAAATTATAATACATTTCATAGACTACAGATTTTTGATTTAACACTAAGCGACTTAAACCCACCAGATCTTTGCACGAGATTGCAGGCTTATGGTTGTATGACTTTTGGCGTAACAACAAAGACTTAACAGCAAGTGCCGCACGGACAATCACTAGTTTACATGCAAGCTGTTTTGCTCGATGGTACTGAAACTGGTTAAAAATCGAGCTTCTAGCAAATAAAGTAAACTAAACTGCGGTCATAAATTATATTGCACAATTGTTAGTTGTAAGTTTTGAACTCTTTTATTACCATAAATATTTAGTTAAACCTACCAGTTGTGTTTCAGACATGCGCAAGGGAGCTTTTCTTGCAGAACGACATATTCACATGAGCGTGATTCGTGATACAAAACAGCGTCACGTCTCGAACAATGTACTCATTTGCATACAATTTTTGTCGCTTGGTGGAGACAAAGTGTAGTAAGGCGAGTTCTGCGATCTGACCGCGTGCACTGCCCGATTAATGCGTCAGAACCTGACCGGAATTTGTTCTTATGCGGTGCGAGGGGGGGGGGGGGGGGGGGGGGGGGGGGGGGGGGGGGGGGGGGGGGGGGGGGGGGGCCTCGAACACAATGCATCAGTAGGTCTGTAAGTCCTTATTATTGCAGCTGGTGACAAGACATTGGCCGAAACTTCGTACATGGTCTTCCGTTGATTTTTTTTGTATTTGCTGACAACTTTTACTTTTAAATTAGCTTAGTTATCATATTTTTGTGGTATGATCTATAGGACAACCCAGCAACTAACTTGTCGATCACTCTTTCGTTTTTCATTACCAATAAAATGTCATGCCTGGCATCTTCTGAACCGAATTTTTGAAAATAATTGTTTTCATATCTTATTATAGTTGAAAAAAGGCATTTTTTGTTGCTAAACTTTGCATCACATTTTAACTTGAGCTTCAAATCAAGTTTAAATACCCACGATTGCGAAACGATTGTGGACAGGTGACGCTAAAGCGCAGATCAAATGAGAACGCAATTTCTTTGGCGGCAACATTTTCTTCAGGTTTTCGGATCGTCAAATATTTTGTTGTTTAGGCCGGTGATTTTTAATCTGTGGGCGAAGCACGCTGCTGGGGCCTAAAGAGACGAGATATTATTGCTTAGTTTTAATTTCATCATTGATTTCATCTGCAGTTTAGTTACACAATCCCTTTGGGGGGGGGGGGGGGGGGGGGGGGGGGGGGGGGGGGGGGGCAACATTTGCCACCCAGTTGTGGCTTGATTACTAATTGTTGAAAGGTTTGCGATTGTGCGTTGTTATTATTACAATAACTCTTGATCCATTAACTTTTTGCACAAAACTTTAAGTCACCAACAGCACAATCAGTTGTTGGTTAACGTGAAGCAGTCGATTGCACTTTTACCTCGTCGTCTTTTATTGACAGCTAACTGTGTGAATTTAACTTGAAATTGCTGGGAACCTAAGTTAATGTAACACCTCCGCAAATGTATGTAATAACTACAAGTTAGTTTGAGTGGTGTAATTTTGTGAACATATACTCAATATTAATGTGCTTTTTTAAAGATGGTTTTTTTGAACTGCACCAAATTAACACGTAGTCCATATGACAAAAATTAACAGAAATAGATTATTTACTCCCGCCTGTTTGCAAATTGATACTCATTTCATTTACTCAGTGACACAACATTGTTGCTCTATCAGGTATTTCACACTTGGAATTTAAGCCTGGAGCAAACGTTTTTTTTTTTCAAATCTCCACCGAGATTGAGAAAAAGGCGTTGCTTAGCTAAGAGATGTGGCGCGAAAAAGAACATGCTATGGCGGTTTGCAGTTTGCTATAAATTTGACTCCAACTGCTTGATGTCGACAAAAGTACTCAAACTTGGATGGGTGATGGACTCACGAAGAAAGAAAGATACAAAGTAAGTTATGTTTAAGTTTTGCACTTATGTGTACTGTGGCCCATTTGAATGGAATGCTATCTAGTTTGCGACAGTAATGTTTTGTTATTAATATATTTTGGTTGCCAAATATTTTGTGAAAGCTGAATAATGTTTTCTCAGCCACGGTCACATCAGTTTTTGTTTTACAAACCTAAATCCTGGTTTGAGCTGGAAAGTTTCGTTAGAGCTAGTATCGGTTACAAACCAAACGATTTCAAGTTGGCATGACACATTTGTTGTTATTGCAAAACTACGTTTTCCCTAATGGTTACCCAAACAGTAATGCAAGGTGCAACAATCGTAATGAATCCCAGTGTTTGCTGATACAACAATGCGGATGAAACACCAAAAAGCGCGTAATATAGCGGTTTTAAGGCTTGTGCCGTATAAATATATTGATCACCTAATTCTACAAACTTTTAAAGCGCCAGTTTCTGAGGCATTTTAACCTTTTTGCATGCTCTATATTAGCTTGCACAAAGTACGACGCGATGATAAAAATTTGTTTCCATGTTTTAAACACGATTTTCACTTCCGGAACAAGGATATTTGCCTTTTCAAAATTTTTATTATTTAAGTAAATTGACTGGTTATATTTGTTTTCTTATCAATTGCTTGGAGTGCGTGGAGATTTTCGTTAAACTTTGTTCCTCCATTTTCACAGAACATCATTTATACGACGACAATGTCTGATCTACACTTATATGTTCATTGGTTCAGTTCTGTGCTGTTCAACACCCGGAACAACAATGGTAAGTTTTTTAAATTTATTGACGTATAAGAATGAATCTAACTGCTTGGTACTCTTGCATGCTTACAGATTGATTTGTTAATAAGAACTTGTTCGATAATAGTTGATTTGCAAGCAAAGAGCGTCTGGAAAAACTAATCATCGCCATTCTAAATTACGACAAGCACGGATGGTCATTGGGTTGCAATTTAAAACCCAACAAACATTAACTGCATACTCTCTGCTTTGGATGTAAGGCAAGTTCAAGGTTTTTTTTTTTGTTAACTTCAAATCCCACCTACATAAAAGTTTACAAGGTAATGTTGTAGAATAGTGCGCAAACACACGTCATGGACAAATAACAAATTATAAAGTTACTTATTTCGGCAATTACGTTGCTACTAACACTAATTCGTGTAATTTTACACATTTGGCTCAAATCTGCGTTTGTGATGGTTAGGTATCGGTTGTTTGCATGTATTTGTTAACTTCATGGCAAGTCAACATGAACAAACATTTTTGGTAATCTACGCTGAACGCGGCATAAATTGCCTACTTCTAATAGATTTTCGTCCTAGTTTTTAAACATGTGGAGTGTTTGATGTTGAAAGACGAAAAAGTTAACGTTCTGCCCCCACTTACTATATTTCGCGATGTCTCGTAGCAGCGTTGAGTGTATTTTTATAGCATTCTTTATGCAATGTCCTTTTGCATCCCAGAGATGGCAAATGTGAATTCTTACGTTGCATAAAAATCTTTTTTGCTTTAGTAGTAGTATTGAAATCTTACTAGTAAAGTTACATAATGTTATTAATGTGACAAACTGGTCTGTCGGTCGACTGTGTAAGTTATTTTATTGGCATTAGTGTCACCGGTACGTGGTGCTGTGTATAAACTCAGCTTCTTTGCGTCCAAGTGAAATAACCGTTAAATTTTGCGAGTTAAATTCTACCTTTCCAGTAGATTTCATGCTCTATTGCCGACATAAGCACCCATAAATTCGCCATCTCTGCTTACAAATGTTTTTTCTCGTTTCTTTTCTTTTTTCCTCCTCAAGGCCTCTGCACTTCGTTTCAATTACGTCAGAGGAGTTTCCCACAGGTGTAGAACTTAACCAGAACGCCGAAAACGTGCGCAAACACTCCAGAGTTTTCTTTCGCCATAGGTAACTTCCACTGTGCAACTTTTTTATGGTGTGTTACCGACCAAAGGAACTAACGATTTGTGTTGTAGCTGCAAACACAGTTTTGGTTAAATGGCCTACTGCATTGGTGGTTTTATGATTTGTTTGATTCAAACTGGTTCATATCTGCTGCTCACAAAATCAGGGAAATACAAAATGTACCTTTGCTAACATTTGTTTGTTGGTGGTATATACTGCTAAAGGAGTTGGCAGAGGGGGGGGGGGGGGGGGGGGGGGGGGAAAGCCATCTTTTTAATGATTTTGTCGTTTTAATAAATTGCTCAACCGAAGTAACACACTTGACCACAAATGTGTTGTTCAGAGTACGAACAGTTTGTTTGAGTTGAGAAATACTGCTAAAAAGGTTTACTTTTACCGTGATTTTACTTGTTAAACTTTTTGCTTGATATTATTGATAGGGGGGGGGGGGGGGGGGGGGGGGGGGGGGGGGGGGGGGGGGGGGGGGTCGTATTTTAGCATTTTTTACCAATAGTTACATGTTATATTTTTGGAAACACACTCAACTGAATTATTTCAAGTTTATTTTTGCTAAACTGTGAATGAGGTTGGTCTGTTCTGTTATAACTTAAGGTTTGTCTCAGAAATTTTCTGACACGAGACCCCGTTTGTGTTTTAATTCGAAGTTTTGATGTGCAATACTTTTAGGTATACTTGTATTGTTCGGGCATAACGATAACTGGAATTTAGAAGGAACTGTGCAAAAATATCAACTGTTTGCAGCTCTTTTTTGAAATGTTTTTTTCTGTTTGGCGTTTTAATTTGGTGTTGCGAACAGCTAAGTTTCATCTACCTGGATCATTGTAGGGATTGTGATGACTGTGTTATTTGTGATCTTGCCAAAGTCTTCCGTTAACAGTCACTCCTACATTAGCATCTTAGTTGTTATGTTTGAATCATAAAGTAAGTTTGTTATTAAAACTGTAGTTAGAATTTTTTTTCCACGTGGCTTAGTTCAAATCCAAGCCTGCCCGAAAAATTTTCGCCCTCACCCGAACTCTTGATAATCTGTATCTGTTTGACTTTTACCAACATTGGTTTCTCTTGTAGTAACCCAGGGCCTTTGGCATTATCAATTGATGGAAATACATCGCAAATGTTTATGTTACTCATTTTTTGTTTTGGGTGAGTTGCTGTAAATTGTGTTAGTGGCAATTTCCTACTTCTGTAGCCCTAATCTATAAGTCAATACCTAAGTCCCGACTTAACGCAATGTCATGTTTAAATTGCTGATGAAATTTTCCACTCCTTAACAATATAGGGCTTCTACAGACCAAAAAGTTTCGTCACTCGTATAATACCGAGAAACATGTCATAGAAACGGTTTGCGTTTATTTGCGACGCCGATTTAGGTTTTGGAAACACCACCTTTTTATTGCGCAGCGAAATCTAACGCTAAGCTGTCGCACGGATATATTCCGCTGGGAAATTTTCCCCTTAGTAATTTTTACGGTATGTTGCCGACCTAGGCATCCGTAAACCCTCCATCTTAGGAAGCATTTGAAATTCTTCTTTCTCAGCCTTGTCATCACTTAAACTGCAGACCGTACCATCTGGGTTACGTATCTGGCCGGGTTTTTCAGGCCGGTTTCGGTTTCGGGTTCGGGTGTGGGCTATTTTCTGCAAAATTTGTTTTTTTCTTGTTGGGGGGGGGGGGGGGGGGGGGGGGGGGGGGGGGGGGGGGGGGGGGGGGGGGGGGGGGGGGGGGGGGGGGGGGGGGGGGGGGGGGTTCTTCCGCGCTTTCTTCACTTTGCTTAAAATACGTGAGAGGGGTTTTCCACCCTTGTAAAACTTGACCAGAACGCCTAAAACCTGCCTAACCATTCCAGGTTTTTTTTCGTTGCAAGTAATTTTCACTGTGCAATATTTTTGTGATGTGTTACCGACCAAAAGGAACTAACAGTTTGTGTTGTTGGCGTAAACACCGATTCGGAGAAATGGCCTACCATATTGTTGGTTTGATGGTTTGTTTGATTCAAACTGGTTCATATCGACTGCTTAAAAAAGGGGCATACAAAATGTACACTTACGAATGCTAGCATTGATTTGTTTGTGGTCTAAACTGTTAAAGGTGTTGGCAGACACCACTTATCTTTACAATGTTTTTTTTAAAATAAATTGCTCAACCGAAGTGGCAAACTTGACTACAAATACAGTATTTGCCTTATTTAGCTACATGCCATATACATAATGCTAATGCATTGGTGGTTTATTCCGCTTGGTAATTTTTCACTCTGCAACTATTACCGTTTGTTGCCGAACAAAGCGGCTGGAACATCCCGTCTACAAACGCGACGATATTTTCTCTATTTCAGTTTCGAAACCTTAGTTTCGTTACTTGTGGTAATCTACACATACTACAAAGAATAGTTTGTGGTTTTGTTCGAAACTGTTTTGGGTGTTATCACTTCAGTTAATACAGACCCGGCCGTTCTGTGACGCTATTTTGCCACTTAAAAATATCAATTGACATGTGTCGTACCTAAGTATTGTTTTACTAATAGTTACATGTTATACTTTTTGAAACACGTTTTTTCATTTTGTAGTGAAGATTATTTCGGGTGTATTTCTGTTTCATTTTTGATGAAGTTGATCCGTTTGGTTATATCTTAAATTGCAGGCTTATAATTTAAACGTGCAAAACAATGCGAAGTTTGTTAAATTCCGCTCGGTACCTTTTCACTCTGCAATTTTTTTACAGTCTGTTGCCCATCAAAGTAGGGGGGGGGGGGGGGGGGGGGGGGGGGGGGGGGGGGGGGGGGGGGGGGGGGGGGGGGGGGGGGGGGGGGGGGGGGGGGGGGGGGGGGGGCAAATAGCATCGGTAATTTTTACAATTTATTTTCTGTTCGGCGTTTGAATTCAGTGTTGCAAACAGCTTTAATAAGTTAAATTTAGTTGGATAATTATAAGGAAAATGATGACTGTGTTATTGGTGATTTTACCAAAGTTGTCAGTTAATTAACAGTGACTTCTACATTATCACCTTAGTGGTTATGTTTGAGTCATAAATTAGGTTTGTTATCCAAACTGTAGGACGATTTCATTTTCACGCCTGCACCAACGATTTTCGCGCTCGTGATTTAATGAACTTAGAACGTACTCCAAGTCTACCTAACTGTATCCCCATGACAGCAACTAATATTGTTTTTTGTAGCATTCCGAGGTCTTTGGTATAATCTGTTGATCAAAATGCATCGTAAAAATTTCCGATACTCTTACATTGTTTGGGGCGAGTTTCTGTCCAATTGTGTTGAAGGTACCTCCTACGTATGTAGTCCCTAACCTATAGGCCTATACCTTAGTCCCGACTTAAAATAATGCCAGGTTTATATTGCTTAGGATTTTTTCACTCTTTAACATAACCACGTTTTGCCGACCAAAGCAGTTTTGTCACTTTTGTTATACCCAGAACATGCCATAGAACTGGTCTGCATTTATTTGCGTGTTTTGGTTTTGGCAATTCCTTATTTTTATTGCGCAGCGAAATCCAGCGCTAACCTGTCGCAAAACATTCCGGGATTAGTTATATTTCGCTTTGACATTTTGCCTTAGTAATTTTTTACGGTATGTTGCCGACCTAAGCATCCATAAACCCTCCGTCTGAGAACGCATTCGAAATATTCCTTCTCAACTTTGTATCACTTAAGCTGCAGACCGAACCATGCGCAAAACTTTCTAAAGGTGGTATTTTACTCTTAATACTTACCTATTCATTATTTACAGATTGTTTGTATTGTACGTTTTGCAGTGACATTTTTGTCGACATCTTATGTTATACAACTGAGAATGGAAAGCATTTTCCAAGTTACGAAATCTGNTATACAATTAAATAAACGGTGATCGTCGATGATCATGTTGCCTGTTGAAGGGTTAGATACTGTTCAGTTCAAATACTCTCAGCTTATGTTATACACAAGGACAGTGGCAGAGCGTATCTGAAATGCTATATGATTATTATTTTAACCGTACATTTTGATGTTTGTTTACCATTTTGTTATCAAAAGTTTGTTTAATATTTTGTCCCATTGCTTGACTGGCTAGTTGGTTCTTTTGGTAATTTCTTCTCGCCAGCTGGAACAATCACGTGCAAAACAATAAAGTGGGTCACCGAGATAAATTGATCACCTAAGCACAGCGATAAAAACTCCATTGTTGAGCTTCCCTAACAATTGTGCAACCTCGACTTTGGCTTGATAATCTCTAAAACTCTCAGCTAGCGTCAGTTATATAATGGCAAAATTTGCGTTATTCTGTCAAGGCGAATTTTGCACATCACAACGGGCACTTGAGTTTTAATGAAATTACTTTATAATAACAACGTTTACATGTTTCTAACTACTTGTATTTGTTGACAGGATATTTCCTGGGCCTACGTGCAGGACAGCAAGACCTGATCTGCCCTTCTACTTCTCTTTGCTCCAGTTTCTCTGGTCACGAATGAGATGGTGAGCATTTGTGATAACATATTAAGTTTCGACGCAAGCATTAAAAGTTTTAATGCTTTGTTGACGGGACTTTTGTTTTGTGGCGTGTTTTGCTACATAAACAACCTTCGAGCTCACACAAAAAGTGTAATGCATTTTGCAAGAGTTTGATTGCTTTGCTGGATATGTATTCCATGCAGCGTTTTGTATGGCACATTCATTGGCACCATTTTCCTTGTGCAGATTGTGTTTTTGCGCTGGTTGCTCTGGTAGGACACCTGGTGACATACTTGTATATAAGGCACAGGCCGAGAACGAAGCACTAAAATGCAAACTGTGTTGGATTTTATCTACGTGGCAGTCAAAGGCAAAAGTGCTGGCAATTCTTGGATTTCGTGCCACTATTGCATACTGTGAGGTATAATCGAGTAAGATAAACTGTTCTGTACATAATTCTAAATTGGTTGGGGTTAGTTGGTTTGTTTATAAAAGGTAGTACATGCATTGTATAGTTTTGAAACATTTGTGGTTTGCTATTCCTGTAATGTAAAAGCATTTGATTTGCTGTCTGCACTTTGTTGTTTTAGATTAATACATATAGCTACTTTTTTGCGCCTTGGGATAAAATGGAGTTGCCAAAGTTTAATAGCAGAAAAAAGGGGGGGGGGGGGGGGGGGGGGGGGGGGGAATCTATAAGGACATGACTCAGGTTTTAGTTTTTCTTACCCAGAGTTGCAAATCGGGCCGGGCTTTTCAGGCCGGTTTCGGTTTCGGTTTTGAGTGCGGGTTTGGGCTATTCCCTGCGATATGTGTTTTTTTCTAGTTGTTTTCCTCCTCCTGGGATTTATGCACCTTGCTACTATTACGTCAGATTAATTTTCCACCCTTGTGAAACTTGACCAGAACGCCTAAAACCGGTGTAAACATTCCAGAGCTTTTTTTCGCTATGGGTTATTTCCGCTGTGTAAATTTTTATGGTGTGTTACCAACCGACGGAACTAACGATTTGTGTTGTTGCTGCAAACACCGATTTGGTGAAATGGCCTTCTATATTGGTGGTTTGATGATTTGTTTGATTTTTATTTGCTTCAAACTGGTTCACATCAGCTGCTTTCAGAAAATAGGGGAATGTCCCCACACGGATGTTAGCATTTGTTTGTTTGTGGTCTTAACTGCTAAAGGTATTGGCAGACGCCAGTCATCTTTCCAATGATTTTTTTGTTTGATTAAATTGCTCAACCGAAGTGGCAAATTTGACCACAGAGGCGACATTTGCCTCATCTAGCTATAGGCCACTTGTCCTTTTAAATACATCATTAACTCCTACGAGGGGTTGTAGCTGTGACAACAAATAGATATACCCACACATATATGTTAGTTTCAAACAGCACAACATTACTGTTCACCAAGAATAATTTGCTTTAGTTGCGAAATACTGCTGTAAAGGTCTACTTTTACCCTGCGTTTTCATGTAAAACGATTTTCTTAATATAAGGCTCCAATCCAATTTTTCACCTGTGTCGTACTCAAGCATTGTTTCACCGATAGTTACATGTTATAATTTTGGAAACACACTCAACTGAATTAATTTGCGTGTATGTCGATGAACTGGGTATGAGGTTTATCCGTTCGGTTATCCTTTAAGTTACAGGCTTACATATCCTTTAGGTTGCGGGCTTGTCTCGGAAATTTTCTGATAGGAAAGCTCATTTTTGTTTTTTAGGGATACTTGCTTATGATATTGTTTGGGCATAATGATAACTGGAATGTAAAAGGAACTGTGCAAAACTGTCAACTGTTTTTTAGCTTTTCGTTGCATTTTATTTTTATTTTCAGTTCGGCGTTTTAATTCAGTGTTGCAAACAGCTTTAATAAGTTTAATCTACCTAGATAATTGTAAGGGAAACGATGACTGTGTTGTTTGTGATCTTGCTAAAGTCTTCAGTTAACAGTGACTCTTACATTAGCATTATAGTTGATATGTTTGAATCGTTGATTAAGTTTGTTATCTAACCTTAAGGACAATTTTATTTTTCGATATAGACAACTTTAAACCCTAGCCTGTCACAAATATTTTCGCCCTCACCCCATGTCTTGATAATCTGTATCCCCATGACTCTAACGTTTGGTTTATTTTGTAGTAACCCGGGGTCATTTCTTTTGTCGTAACCCGGGGTCATTATCAATTGATGGAAATACATCGTAAATGTTTATGTTACTCATATTTTCTTTTTGGAGAGTTGCTGTAAATTGTGTCAAAAGGCATTTTCTACTTCTGTAGACCTAAAAAAAGAAATCATTTCTTAAAACCGGTTTGCAGTTGTTTGCGTTTTTAGATTTTGGCCACACCCTCTTTTTATTGTGCAGCGAAATCCAACGTTAACCCGTCGCAAATCATTCCAGGATTAGTTACATTCCCCTCTGCAGTTTTCCCCCTGGTATATGTTTACGGTTTGACCTAATCATCCATAAACCCTCTCTCTCAAAACGCATTTAAAATATTCTTTTTCACCGTTGTAACTTTTAAGAGGTAATATTTTTCTCTCAATACCTTCCTTAACGGGACACTTGACTCGATAACCAATGGGTTTTTTCGGTGTCCTTGCTGTTTTTATTAAACTGTTCATCAATGACAATTGGATATAGTGGCAATGCAAATAAAATTTGACTTTTTGACTTTTGACTATTCATAGTTTACATATTGTTTGTATTGTACGTTTGGCAGTGACATTTTTGTCGATGTCCTATAGTTATGTACAAGGCCAGTGGCAAAGCGTATCTAAGATGTTTCGTGATTAATCCTTTAATAAGTTAGACATCATAAAATAAGTTGTTTAACATCAGGACTTTGTACTAGTTGTACCAAAACCAACTACAATTCTTAACCGAAATTTTCATTCAAGTTATGTACCTTGATGGGGTTTAATTGTAGTCCTAAGTTGCATACCCTCTTCTCTAGCACAAAAACTGCAACACTATTGCTTTGTTTGCAAATTTAGTTATAATATGCTGTCAGCCTATCAAATTCAGAAATTATGTTTAATTATAGGATATTAAAATGATATGACATTATATTTTAGGGATACTTGTTTGTCACATTTTTTACGCATAATGATAACTGGAATGTGAAAGGAACTGTGCGAAACTGTTAAAAGTTTTCTAGCTAATGTTTGGAATTATTTTCTGTTCGACGTTTTAATTTAGTGTTGCAAAAAACTGTAATAAGGTTAATTCAGCTGGATAATTGTAAGGAACATGATACTGTGTTATATGCCACTCTTACTATACGTTATACACATAATGGTAATGCCTGTTGGGTTTATTCCGCTCGGTATTTTTCCACTCTGCAACTGTTACGGTCTATTGCAGATCAGTGGTTGTAAATCGCCATTAAATCACTTGATGTCCTTTTCAGTTGCGAATGCCAAAGTTTCGTAAGAATTTTCTTAGCATTTGTTATGCAATGTCTTTTGCATCCCAGAGATGACCAATGTGAAGTGTACGTTGCATAAAAATGTTTCTTTCCTTTAGTAGTATTGTTTAAACTAAATCTAAAATCAATGTGACATCCTGGGCTGTCGGTCGGCAGTGGACGTTACTTTTGTGGCATTAGTGCCACCTCACGTTATGTGGTGCTGTGTACAATCAGCTTTACTTTGCGCCCAAGTGAAATAACCGTTAAATTTTCCAAGTTAAATTCTACCTTTGCACTAGATTTCACGCGCTGTTGCCGCCCTCGAAAATCCGCCGTCTCTGCTCCCTGCAAAATGTGCTTTTTCCCGTTTTGTTTCTTTTTTTTCTCCGCTCGGGGCTTACTACACATTGCGTCAGAGGAGTTTCCCAACCTTGTGTTACTTGAGCAGAACGCCTAAATCCTGCGAAACATTCCAGAGTTATTTTTTTGCAATAGTAATTTCCACTGAGCAACTTTTTATGTTGTGTTACCGACCAAAGGAACCAACGGTTTGTGTTGTTGCTGCAAACACAGATTTCGTGGAATGGCCTACTATATTGGTGGCTTGGTGTGCTTAATAGAGGCATACAATACCCTTACTGGTGGTCTATTTGTTTGTGGTCAAAACTGCAAAACGTGTTGGCAGAATCCAGTTATCCTATTGAACATTTTTTTTGTTTTATTAAATCGCACTATTTGCTTTATTTAGCTACAGGCCATATACATAATGATAATGCGTAGTTGGTTTATTCCGTTGGTAATGTTTTACTATACAGCTATGACAATTGGTTTCCGAACAAAGCGGCTGAACCATCCCGTCGACCTTTTTTCTATTTCAGTTTTGAAACCGTTACTAGTGGTAATCTACACCTACTTCAGAAAATGTTTTGTGGTTTTGTTTGCGAAACTGTTTGTGGCGTTACCACTTTAATTTGGGTAACAATCGTTTTGACGTGTTTCTGTGTTTGTCACAGCAAAATGCAGAGATGTAAAATTGTAACATATAAATCTGTTTGCTTTTTTGTTGCGATATCTCTAAAGAGGATAGTTTGAATGCAACGCAACAATTGTTTCGTTGTATTATTGTAGCAGAACAAATCGGTCCGATCTACTTGTGCCGCAGAGTTTTTCCTACGTAAGTAGGCTACTCCCTACCCTAAGCTATAGGCCTATACCTCATTCCTGACTTAACATAATGTCATGTTTATATTGCTTAGGAAATTTTCCCTTCTTTAACAATAACAACTTTAGGCGACCAAAGCAGTTTCGTTGCTTGAATTATACACAGAAAACATGTCATATAGCTGGTCTGCGTTTGTTTGTGTTTTTGGGTTTTGGCAAATCCCTATTTTTCTTGTGCAGCGAAATCCAATGCTAATCCTTCGCAAAACATTCCAGGATTAGTTATATTCCGCTTTGCACTTTTCCCCTCTGCAATATTTACAGTCTGTTGGCGATCCAAGCATCCGTAAATCTTTCGTCTCAAAACGGATTCGAAATATTCCTTCTCACCATTGTATCACTTAAGCTGCAAACCTAAACATTCGAAAAACTTTCCAAACGTGGTAATCCCTTCTTAATACTTTTCTATTTATATTTTATAGATTGCGTGACATTTCTGTAAATACCTGGTGTTACAAGCCAGTGGCAGAGCGTATCTGAGATGTTTCATGAATGCTTCTTTACTCGTACATTTGATGCGACATGTTTAAAACAAAACAACAACAATTATCGATGTCGAGAAGTAATTTCCCTTCTTGTAATATTTTCACTACTTTGTTTATTATTTTGTTCGATTACTTGGCTGACTGGTTTCTTTTTCGTTAATTTCTTGTCGATAGCGGGAGCAATCGCATGCACATTGACTAAGTGTGTCACCGAATCTTTAAACAAAGCGCAACACGTAACAACAAATTAAGGTTACAAAATCATGCCTTCAGGGTGTACTCTTTGTAAGTATTTCTGTTTTGGCCACGGATGCAATGTTTAGATAAACGAGCATGGAAAAAAAGTAAAATCAGCAAACTTTTCTGCGCAAGATCAATTCACCTGAGCATAACCTCGACTTTGGCTTGATAATCTTTGAAACTCTCAGCTAGCGTCTGCTATGATGGCAGATTTTGTGGTATTCTGTGAAGGATTTCTCAACTTATAACGGGCACTTGGGTTTTATTAAAATGCATTTATACTGACAACGTTTACATGTTTCTAACCACTTATATTTGTTGACAGGACATCACCCTATTTTCCGCAGCGAAATCCATCGCTAATCCTTCAAAAAACATTCCAGGATTAGTTATATTCCCCTTTGCACTTTTCCCCTCAGCAATATTTACAGTCGACCTGCCGACCCAAGCATCCGTTAACCCTCCGTCGCAAAACGGATTCGAAGGGGGGGGGGAGCGTTAAATCACTTAAGCTGTAGACCTAAACGTTCGAAAAACTTTCCAAAGATTGTACTTCCTCCTAATACTTTTCTATTTCTAATTTATAGACTGCGTGACAGCGTATCTGAAATGCTACATCATTGTTATTTTAACAGTACATTTTGATGCGATATGTTTAAAACAAAACAATAACAAATATTCACATCAAAAGTATATGTATATATATATCAAGCATATAACAAAATAAATCAACAACCTTTACTGCTCAAGATAAATTGATCCTATGAGCTTAGCCACAAAAACTCAACTGTCGAGCTTCCTGAAAAATTGTACAACCTCGACTTCGGCCTGTTAATCTCTAAAACTCTCAACTAGCGTCTGCTTTGATGGTAGACTTCGGGTATTCTGTCAAGGCGAATTTCGCAACTCCTAACGGGCACTTGAGTTTTAATAAAATGAATTGATACTGACAAGTTTACACATGTTCCTAACAACATATATTTGTTGACAGGACATTACTGCGCTTACCAAGTTCGACAGCAAGACCTGATCTGCTGTTCTACATCTCCATGGTCTAGTTTCTCTGTTTGGGTCAAAAACAAGAGTGGTGAGCTTTTGTTTTATTATATTACGTTTCGACGCAAGTAATAAAAGTTTTAATGTGTTAGAGCAGTTTGTTTTGTGGCGTATTTTGCTCCATAAACAACCTTCGAGCAGCTACAAATAATGTAAGTCTTTTGCAAGAATTCTATTGCTTTGCTGGTTATGTGTCCCACGCAGTGTTTTGTGTATTCATTAACTTGCAAAATTTTTCTTGTGCAGACTGCTATTTCAGCGCTGGTTGCTCTGGTAGGATACCTGGTGACGTATATGAGGCACAGGCCAGAAGCATTCCAATGCAGACAGTGTTGGATTTTATATACGTGGCAATCAGAGACAAAAGTGCTGGCAATTCGTGGATTTCGTGGCAAGGCCATATCGCATGCAAACCAGTTTCGCCACTCGTATTAAACCGAGTCATAGGATCAGTCTGAGTCTATTTGCGACACGGGTTTTAGGTTTTGGCATTTCCATTTGATATCCCGTTTAGTACTTTTCTCTTCAACATTTTCATGGTATGTTGCCTACCCAATCATCCGTAAACTCTCCGTCTCAGAACGCATTGGAAATATACCTTCTCGCACTTGGATCAATTAAGCTGCAGACCGAACCATTCGCAAAACTTTTTGGAGGTGGTATTTTCCTCTTAATACTTTTCTATTACTAATTTATAGATTGCTTGGATTGTACGTTTTAAAGTAATAATTTTGGCACGTCGAAACGTCGGATGACTTGTTTATACTTGCAGGATGAACAAAAAAGTAAAATTACGGAACCGTGAAACCGTCATTCACACTATTTTCCATTTGTAGACCACTATCTAGGTGATGACTTGGCATTATCAATGCCTGCTCTGCTGATACGCTTAGCGGTGACTTAGGGATAAGAAAAAAGCTGAAAGCGAAGCTCCCAAATTGTGTTGGATGAAGGAGATGGAACTGAGGAACTGAAAAGTTGCATGATGTAAACGAGTGTTAATCGTTACGTTCAACGTAACGTTGTCATTTAAACGCTTTTCGTCAGACGTTCTTCAACCAGGAGACCATGTGTGTCTAAATATGTGACCAGTTTAATTATTTGGTCGACCACCATGTTCTATTATGTCAACAGGCACCGGCCTATAATATTAGCATGCAGTATACTGATATTGTAGGTCATTACATGTCCTTACCAAGTGCGACAGCAAGACCTGGTATGGCCTACTACTTCTTCATGGTTCAGTTCCTCCGTGTTGGTCAAGAAGAATAGTGGTGAGGCTTTTGTATGAATTATATTGCGTTCAAAGAGGCAATATTAAGAAGCGATTGGTAAGTTGTGTTAATTTAGAAAAATACATTGACTAAAATGTGTGCATGTGTCAATTTATAATAACAAAGAATGTTTTGAAATTCTAAACCCAAACAATTAAATGGAACATAATACGAAGTATATAACCATTATTGACGCAACAATTTGAACACAGTAGTTGTATTTGAATGTTTCGGGAGCGAAACTTCAACTTTTTATTGCTGCAATAGATGCGGCAACTGTTTTTGTGACGTTTTAAATGATTCCATGTTTGGTAGATAAAAACAAACTTGGTTTAGTTTTGTAGCAAAACTTGTGTTATTCATGAAAAAGAAGATTGTTTAAGTTAGTGTTAATGTTTACTCTGTGTACGATTGCAACAATGTTTTAAATATAATTTGTTTATTCGGAGCAACACATTTTTGCAAAGCTGTGATCTGCGTAACAAGACCAGATCATCATTAAAACCTAAACTTGCAACTAGTAACGACTTGGATTGGACAGTTACTACCAACATCATGAAAAATAAAATACTAATACTTTTCTATTAATTTCATAATTTTGAAATTTTGTTGTTGTATGTTATTTTATGTGACTGAGAATTTCTTTAATGATTTTGATACTTTACTGCAGTAACTTTGGAAACCGTCGCAGCCCTCATACGAGGATTACTATGTGCAGGATAATTTGTTGTATTTAGGTAGATTGGACATTGTTAATTTATGGTCTGCTTGTGCTCGGTTTGTTGTCTACTCGATGTTGCTATATTGTAACCAATGACGAGAGCTCGATGTGATTTGTTTAATAACTTTGATTGGACCACACATTTACATTTTTCACACATTCAAGTGTTTTGAGAAACAATTGTTTTGTTGGATTCGTTTACACCACTATTAGGAAAACCCGTTGATATGAAACAATTTTGTTTCCTGCTCGACAAATATTGCCCAATTCTGTCACTTGTGCATTTTGAATAAGGTCGTGTTGCATTACGCTGGTTTCATAACTTTTTTATTCCTTGTGTTTAAAACATAACTGTGAAAGTACTGTTTTGTAGATGTAGGGCGACATTGTTGTAATAATAATTTTGTGTTAAATACCTGGTGACTCATCTGATGTTGATCAAATGTTTTTGACGGCAAACAAACAAAACGTGGAGTCAGTCATCTACATAACAGAAGCAAACACACCTCAAAACATTAATTTAAAGAATGAGCAACAAACCATCTAAGAAACGACTCATTTCATCCCCGAAAAGGAATAACAAAGTCGCCAAAACCTACTTGTCCCAGAGACCCCAGTTCCAATCCAGCATCACCCGAGGATCAGATGATGCTGATCCCCAACCTAGATTGATCCGAGGACCACATGCTTCTCCACCCCAACGCAGTTTAACCCATGGACCAGACGATGCTAAACCCCAATCCAGCTGGACCAAAGGACCAGATGATGCTAAACGCCAATCCAGAATGACTCAACGACCAGACGATGCTCAACACCAATCCAGCTTGACCCAAGGACCGGATGACTGTGGACCCCAAGCCAGCTTGACTCAAGAACCAGATAATTTTATACCTCAACCCAGCTTTTCTGAAGGACCACATAATGCCGAACCTCAATCCAGCTTGACACAAGGATCACATGGTGCTGAACCTCAAGCCAACTTAATCCAGGGGCAGCATAATGACGGACCTCAATCTAAAGTTACCCAAAGACCCGATGATGAATCTCTTTGTACCAAAGAATTGTATTGGCAGCAAGGTGACACAAACATCTACACACGTGGACCAATTTACAATATAGTTCATCAGCATGGTTCATCATCAGAAACAAACGAAACACAGTTTGTTAAAGAACTAATGTTTTTGCTCAAACAAACAGTGAACAACATTGCCTGTGAAGAATCGTCCCTAGCAAATATTACTGAACGAAAAATAACACCGGTCAACCTTGCCATAGTAGACAAACCAGAGCAAATTGATAATGAGTTTCAAGCAGAAGGACATTACCGCAGCAGAAGGGAACTTGCAAATGTGTACAACATATCACGAAGTAATATATCTGGTGAAGAAATGTTTGGTCATGCAAAAAAAAAACAGCACAACGAGTAGCGGATAAGAAATTCGAACCAGATGAAGTGAAAGCAAAACAAGATTACGTGGAAAAGGGGGGGGGGGGGGGGGGGGGGGGGGGGGGGGGGGGGGGGGGGGGGGGGGGGGGGGGGGGGGGGGGGGGGGGGGGGGGGGGGGGGGGGGGGGGGGGGGGAGAGACATCCTTCTTCTTCTACATTGTGATCAGGCACGTCGACTTTTCAAGGGAGATGACACTTCTTGATTTTCTGCTCTCCACCATGTGGATAGAACAAGATTACAGCCGGGAAAGAGAGAAAAGCATTATCGATACCATTTGGAATGATCTAAATGTTGTGGTAATTTTCGACGGTTTCGACGAGGCAGCTTTTAAATCATTTTCCACTGAAGTTCCTAAACCACGACAATATTCAAAATCAAAGGCGGAAAACTACCTGAAGCATTTGGCGGGAGGAAACTTGCTTCCACGTGCTCGGAAGATTTTCACGTCACGACCAACTCAGCTATACAAGCTCCATCCTTCATATCGACCCAGGTTTATTGTTCAAATACTTGGATTGACCCCAACATCACAAGATGAACTTGGACGTCAGATAAATGGAGACAAATACGACGATATACAACAAAAGCTAGAGCAAAAACGCAGTTTATTTGCTTATTGCTATGTTCCTGTCAATTTTATATTGACACTTGTCTACTTAATGAATCACGATGGAGATACTCAGTTTGTTTCACTCACTCGAGTCCTTGCTTTCACTTGTTGCCAATATGTCACAACCAATCATTTAAGAGGCCAAGAAGGTGGGTTGGACAAACTGGCAAAATTGGCCTATGATGTATTTCTAAAGATGGAGATCGTATTCAAGGCAATCGCATTTAAAAGAGCAGGTATCAAGGAATCCACAGCCGATGCATTTACAAACACGTCAGTTACAAAGCACGGGAATCTCAAGCTGACGATATTGGATGGTCACAAAGTTCGATATTTCTTTCATCTCATCTGGCAAGAGTTTTTTGCTGGTTTCTACCTGATGATGATCATGTCCCTTGACGAGTTTGAAAAAGTCCTCGAACAACTTGCAGACGACAGATGGGAAGTTGTTTCCAAGTTTGTATTCGGCATTTGCGATCCTTCGGTTTTCCATCAACTCGAGCCACTGGTTCCTAAAAGTTCCCTCAAGGATTGGAAGCAAAAGAAATCTTTGCTTCTTAATTTCATCCAGTCCAAGCCGAAGCCCAGCAGTACAGAAGACATCTTGCAAGTTTGCAGCTGGGCTCATGAGTCAAATGATCCGGAGATTGCTTTATCTGTGGCCTCCCTACTTCCAGATGAGCTCTACTTTGGTGGTTTATCTCTCCTCCCAGTTGACTACGAGAATCTTTCAACCATAATTCAACACAGAGCGACACCGGTAATACTGTGGTTTTGTGCAGCTCGTTAGATTTATCTCAAAAGCGTTTACAGAACAGAGAATTAAATATATGTATGTGCATTTGAGAAAAGTTTTTGTATAATTTCTGAAGCAGTCAGCCATGTTTTTATAACGTCGATTTGCAAGCAAGTTAATACTTTTTTGCAATTTGTGATCTCTCATTTTATAATAGTACGCTTATACTGCAGTAAAATGCAAAGAATTAAAAACAAGTTCAGTATGCTCTCTCAAAATATATATGTACTCTAAGCTCTCTCAATGAAAGTTTTTGCAACAAAAACATTTCTGTCGTGTCAAGTTGTCAAATATTTTGTTGATAAAATTTCAAATTTCAAATAAAAAATAAATAAGTGTCTCCTAAAATATTCTGTGTGTTGATTTTAACTTTCTTGGTGAAACAAGTCAAACGTTTGCATCAATGCACAAATAATTAACATTGACCACTAACATGAATGTAGTATCGTAAGAAAACATCAAAAGCTGATAAATTGTTTTGGCACGAGTGACGTCACAAGAAACAAACGACAAGAACTTTTTATTTGAATTTTACCACAGTTTAACTTTTAACTAACTTGCAATGACCGTATGCTCTCTTAATGGAAGTTTTTGTTCCAAATACTTTTCTGTCGTGTCAAGTTGTCAAACACTTTTCAATTAATGGTCAAATTTAAAATAGTAAACATGATATGATGTCTGCTTGTAATGATACAAAATGCCCAATCAAAAACATGTAATTGACTAATGCTTCGTGCATAGCCCACCGAAAACCTAAAAATATTCCATGTGTTGAAGTTATTTTTCTGTGTCAAACAAGTCAAACATTTACATCAATGCGTAACCCGAAGTTATGTTGTCTAATTTCAATTACCAGTTTTTGTCGCTACGTTTAGTGTGATAATATTTGTTACATTAAAATCAGCTGAAGATGCTGGACCTCTCCGACAACAAGATCGACAACAACAAAGCAGCTTCGCTCGGTCCTTGTCTTCACATCACGGAACAACTTATACTGCAGGGATGTGCGATCGGGAGTAAAGGCGTCGAGAAACTCTGCGATGGAGTGAAAAAGCTAACAAAGCCGGTAAATTTGTTTGATTTTTGTGCCTTGTGATGTACAATTTTTGTCAACAGCAAACACTGTTTATTTCAGAAACGACTAACGTTCAGCGCATAATTGTTTTACTCGTGTGTTGCTATAACCTCAAGTCGGCCCACACAAGTACAAGATTCGATGTAAAATTTAATCGTGCACATAAGGTGAAGGAATCCTTTTATACAATGCAACGCATATTGCTGTTGTTGCTTAATGGCGCCGAAATATCGGTTATCGATTCGTCAAAGTTTTGGCAACATCAACCACGGACATGAATGTAGTATCCACAAATAAAATAGGAAACTAATAAATTGATTCATTACAAAAAAAATGTTTTTTCAAACAAACACGTAAGCTTAGCCTGTGTGACGCCATAATATAACAAAAGAAAAAATGTCGGTTTACGACTTAGCTGAATTAAACGGGTCGAGCGACGCCGGTAATAATGTAGTTTTAAAACAGCATGTTAAATTATTGCTTTTAAATTGCGCTTTTTGTTTGTAACTTTTTTTCGCTACATCGACCACTAACAGCAATAGCAATGCAAGATATAATCGAAAAACGATAAATTGTTGTGACACGAGTGATTTTGTAACGAAACAAACGACAAGAATGTTTTATATCAAATTTTACCACAACTAAACTTTCTAACTAACTTGCAACGACCGTATGCTCTCTCAAAGGAAGTTTTTGCTACAAAACATTGATATCGCGTCAAGTTGACAAATATTTTGTTGATAAAATGTCAAATTAAAAATAAAAATTTAATATGTGTCTGCTTGCAATGATATAAATATTTTAATCAGAACACGTTTTTAACTAATGCATCGTGAATGGGCCACCAAAAACCTTTAAAAATATTGAATGTGTGGATTGTAATTTTCTGGGTAAAACAAGTCCGTGTAAAAATGCGTAATCCGAATTTACGTCGTGTTGCATATTTTACTGATCAGTTTTTTTTTCGCTACGCTAAATGTGATAATATTTGTTAAAATCAGCTGAAGAAATTCGACCTTTCCCACATCGAGATCGGCAACACGGGAGCAGCTTCACTGGCTCCTTGCCTCCGCAACATGGAACAACTTATTCTGTGGGAATGTGCGATTGAAAGTGAGGGCGTCGAGAATCTCTGCGATGGGGTGAAAATGCTAACAAAACCGGTAAAAATTCTTATAAATGTTCTCTAACGGTATTTTTTACTGACAACCGGCGCTTTAACGTAGTCATTTTGGGAAATATTTTTAAATAGTCATGAAATGAGACCCAGCAATTATGTCGTCTTTGAAAATTTGTTGTGGTGTTAATATGAAATTAACTTAACAGAAACGCAAAACGCTTTGTGCAAGCACGAACGAAATACGAAGCATTTAACATCAAATCAATTATAGCGTAATTTCGGTAAATTTAGGAAATTCATAAATCACATATATTATTAACTTTTTACATTAATTGAACTTGGTGACAATTATAAAACGACACATCCATACCGAACTGTGAAAGAAGTCTTTATTGAATAAAATATCGTCTCATGCGTAACAATAGATGTTAAGTGACGAACATGGCCAAGTTTTAATGTATCTTGACCCAACACCGAAAATACGTGTATCAGTTGCGGAGATGTGACACTAAGACGGGTCATCACGATATGCGCCAACGAATTAATGAAGGTTTGACAAAATATAAGCACAAAAAATAAAATACAAAGTGAGTGGTTTTTATGAAACTAATAATAATTTGCAAGAGACAAATGGGTAGAAACTGGTATTTGATTATAGCTGAACAACCACATTTGTAGGTGATAAGTGACGCAACATAACAATATTTAAATGAAACTTTATTTAATTCACGCAAGCGATGTAGCTCAAAACACACTGTTTTCTGCTCAAACTCACTACAGTTGTGGGACAATTTCCAACTTAACTTATAAAAAAATCAAAGAAACCAAAATAACAACAAGCAAACCATAAGAGGAAAAATCCATAAAAGGGCGGTACTGTCCCTCATACACACATTTTGTTTCAAACAAACAACTTTGTCACAACTTGTTTTTGTATTTAGCGTTACGTGTAACAACGCATAGTGAAACAAACGTGGGCGCATACTTGTTTTACTCGTGTGTTGCTATAACACCAGATCGCTCCCCACACGTGCAAGGCTCGACATAAAATTTAATCATAGAAACAAGGCCAGATCATTAACACGGGATCATTAACACGGGATAAGCCAAATAAATTTTCTACATAGTACCAGCGCAGCCTGCTTATATTTCATTTATTATGTTCAATTGATGAAGTGTCAAATTTGAAGTGGAACAGAAATAATGTGTTAAAAAGTGGTAGCATTTACAACAAGGCGTAATTCTAATTGTGTTGTGTATTTCTTGCATTAAAACCAGCTGATGATACTCGACCTTTCCGACAACACGATCGGCAACACGGGAGCAGCTTTGCTGGGCCCTTGCCTTCACAACACCAAACAACTAAAACTGATTAGATGTAAGATCGGAAGCGAAGGCGTCGAGAAACTCAGCGATGGAGTGAAAAAGCTAACGAAGCCGGTAATTAATGTTGTTGCTACATGCGCCAAAGCCGTATCACAAAATGAGTCAAAACAAAATCAATGTTTTGCATGATATAAGCATAAGCACATTTGATGTAAAAATGGGTGATTTGTGACACACCATGAATATGTAAATGTAATTTTACCTAACTGACGATATGTCATTGTTTTGTTGACGGAAACATAATTAAATCCATACAAAGCAGTATTCACTTTTTTCTACAGGATTGGCAATTATAAACAGTTTCACACTGTCTTTGCACAGAAAAATATTTAGCTATTTAAGAATTTCAAGTCCTTGGTCGTTATGATGCTGTACAGACGGGTTCATTTATTCGCATCATCCAGTTAATCGCATAATCAATATGCCAAGCTTTATTATGCAATTAACAGGAATATGCTCTTGAAAGATATGCGATTACCCGGACGATTTTTTGAACACTTGATTCGCTACGGTGAAAGATTCACCATATGTTACAATTAAACGGATTTTGCTATTAACCAGTATTGTATTAACTGGATTTGTCTTTAGCTGCCATAGAATGTTCTCCACTTGATGATCTACCATGAAGTGCAACAAGGAATAGTGAAGCAAACATGCATACAAAACATATATGTTGTTTAATTAGGTATACACCGAATCAGCTTAATTGGGCTCGAAAAGAATCTTTTTATGCAGTTTTGCTGAAATTTTAAAATGAATAATTTTTGTCGTCGCCAGTTTGATACGCTTTTGATATTTGAACATAAGTTTAACTACCAGGCAAATAGTGGTGTTGCTGCATCAGAATAGTTGTGTTTTACTACAATATTAGTTCTCTGGGTTTTGCCTCGGTCATTGTTGCCAGCCTGCCAATTAATTGTTAACTTTTTGTCTGGAATATCATTCAAAACTGAATCCAGACGATATCAAATCGGTTAATGGGGAAAATCGGGTAATCGAGACGGTTTAGTAAATCCCAACCTGTTGCCTATATATCGTTTGTTAAGAATTTGTTATTGTTTAAGGTCGGTTTAATATCATCCGTTTGATGGGGAAAATGGCCTAATCTGGATGGTTTTTCAAGGGGGGGGGGGGGGGGGGGGGGGGGGGGGGGGGGGGGGGGGGGGGGGGGGGGGGGGGGGGGGGGGGGGGGGGGGGGGTGCCTATAATTTGTCAATAAAAATAATGTCAGATAAACGGAGCTAATTCAAACCAGTATTTTCATCAACTACATTGTTGATTTCTGCGTGAAAGTCGAGCAGTCCACTTTTGTAGTTTAATTGTGAGCTGATAAAACGTTTTTAAGACAGTGTCACAAATGTATGTGCAGCATGTGTGTCATGTTGTGAAGTGTGTGTGCCTTGTCTGTCTATCTTAAAGACATGTGACCTATTCCACCAACCACCACGACAGTGTGATCGCGTGATTGCGTTTTATGTGTTAAGTAGATATGATAAATCGTTTTTTGTTCTATCCCGAAATAAATAATATGCGCATGTATTGCATTTAATATACAACTCCACTTGGTCAAACTTCCCACTGAGTAATTCAGGGTAACGATCGGAGTAGATGATATTTTATAAAAAAAATGCGATTACGTTACGGACAAAATTACACTGAAACAAAAGAAGTTTTTTTTTTGTCTTCCTAATTTTACCAGCACTGTTAACAGTTGCTCTCTATTTTTACTTTCAACAAACTGGCCGAAATGATGCGATAAATAGTTCATGTGTGCAAACAATGGTAACAACTGCCTTGAGACAAATTTAAATTTAAAAAAGAGAGAGGATAAATTGAGTGGGAAAAGCGATGCTTACTTCAGAAGTCCTGTTGCAAATGTATGTGCGACACGTGTGCCATTAATAGCTGTTGCATCACACACCCAAAATAATTGGTGGGCGCGATATCACGTTATGTTTAGTGGTGTAAGCGCTGAGCTGGTTATGCGTAAATGATTCCGTTTATTTTGACTTTTAGGAAGCGAGGAAGCATCTTTATTGACTTGAAAGAACTTTATAACAACATCAATGCGGCTTGAAAAATGCAAATTA
>QLIY01001059.1:0-10720 GCA_003260075.1 Phallusia mammillata | reverse complement strand
ACCCAATTTTTATTGCATCCGTAAAATTTGCAGGGATTAATTTTATAGCGCGTCTTGCTCCAACAAGTGTTCCAGTTGTAACAACTTGTCGTTTATTTTTGCAGCTGACGCGTAATCGTTTGTCGGTATTAGATAATGCAAGGAGTTTTGTTGGAAGAAAAAAATGATTCATTATAATTACTTCATAATGGATAGTGTCATAACTCGGACTCACTATTAAGAACGGGCCAAAAAATGGAGTGGATCCAAAACTGTTGTGACTTTAGATTACAACAAACATGAGAGATTTAAACACAAAGTTATAAGACCAAAAATGCGCATTTATTGACTGATTGGTAAAACTATACAGTGGTATAAATCTTTTAATTCACCGACACCAATTTGCATTCTAGCTGAAATAATTTAAAAAATGTACCTTGGTTTGTATTCAGGCAACTTAATGCTGGTGATGCCGGTTTTTATGTGATTACAAACAACCCGAGCTAATCTACACATCAGTGGTTGGTTGTTTCGGAATTTTGCCTCACCGAGTTAACTATTTTGCCTAGGTTTTCCTCAGGGACATGCTTCATACTTTACACCACGTAAAATCCGTTTAGTGTAAAACAATTAACTCTAGTGACTTGCACTTAACTAATTCTTGTTTTAGATGGAACTTCTTGATCTATCTCGGAACAAGCTAACAGATGAAAGTGCTGAGTCATTAGCACGATGTGTACACCACATCAATGTGTTGGAGGTTCGGGTCAATTACTTCACAGAAGCAGGGAAGAATCTCATCAGATCACAGTCGCGAGGAAAAGTTGTGTTTTAAATCTGAAGTAAAACCTGAATACTTGTTTCCACACCAATTTCAAACAAACTTGATCTGTGAAACACTCCTTACAATAAACACTTGACCAGACAGTGTATTAATGTGACATTATTTCATCACTAATGATGGCATTGGTCATTGCCTGAACGTCCGATGGAATAAGCCATTATTCTTCACTGTCTGGGTCAGTATCTTTTCTTGACGATTATCAACTGTCATGTTTGATTGAAACATTATTGTTTGCGCTTAACACTGACAAGCATAAGTGCCGAACATGAGTGTGTGCAAGGTATTTTGCAACAACGTAAACATCCAAAAAAATCCCAAAATTACCTGAAGGTTTGTGAGGTTTGTACATCGAAATATTTTGGTCGGTCACAACCTTTTGATTTGTGTTCTGCAATCCAGTGTCGTTTAATGTTGTAACCGATGGTGTTTTTATTTTAACTTTTGCTGTCGTTCGCCATGTTGTTGTTTATTGACGTCACTAGGGGTTGTCCCTCTGGTTGCCACTAAACAATATGTTTTGGTTGTTTCGTTTTAAAGATTTGATTACAAATGTCAAATTTTGTTTTGAGGTAAAACTTTAAACCCAACTTACTTGTTTCAAACCAAAACCATGAAAAGTGTTTCTAACTTTTCAATCGAAACCAAACTATGTGACACGTTAACAAAAACAAGTTTCAACTTTCATTAGGCGTTTGTTTTTATCTGTTTCAAGAGTCTAAATTTGCTACCTATCTCGCACCCCATCTAGTGGCGTCTCTACATTAAACTTCTTAGATCATTGTCATTAAATGAGGTCGCCCATATATAATGTATATTTTCATGTTTTTATGTTTTGCGCAGCCTTTCTGTATTGTATATCTGTGCATATTATGTTGAAATGTTTCCTTTCTTCTGTAACTTTTGTCTGCATCCCTGCTGGCTTATATTGCAAGGGACGTCGCCCTAACTGGTGTTCAACACCATCTTAACACTCCGCTGTAGTGTTTATCTGTACAACCTAATTTAAAAGAAACATTAGGTAATTACCCCTGTTACTTTACGAGACATTTTATGTGACTAATTGTTGTAACATTTTTATGTTCCTGTCTTTCTGTTTTCTTCTTTTGTAACTATTTTTATCAATGCAGACGACATGATAAGGGGGGGGGGGGGGGGGGGGGGGGGGGGGGGGGGGGGGGGGGGGGGGGGGGGGGGGGGGGGGGACATGTTGAGGCGGGGATAGGCCGCTGCAAATAAAAAACTTGTACATATTTTGTACGTCGTTGGCATCATTATTACAAGCTCAGATGAACCTAAAGATTAATCACATCGACGTAGGCACTTTCATTATGAAATCTTATCGACATTTTATTTCTGTAAGGTAAATCCAATTTTACCTCAGTATTAGTATTTTTACAACACCGTACGCGGATCTTTTATAAATATAATGACGACTAGATAAGTTATTTTTATAAAACATTTTTGCAATACAGTAAACATTCAATAATTTGATTACGCTTAATTTGGAGTTGTGAGTTTTGACCATAGAGTCGTATCTAACTTCATTTCATTTGAACCAATCATGTTAGTTTAATCAAATTGTTACCGATCAAATAAAATCAATTAGAATAAAAAAATTTCAAACATTAGTTTGTTTTTGTGACGCAGACTAAACGAGTTTTAAAAATACTGCTTGGGGGGGGGGGGGGGGGGGGGGGGGGGGGGGGGGGGGGGGGGTTTTACGTTTACAATCACTATCAATTACAATGACAATGCAAATTAAAATTACAATGCTGATGACGCAACTGCATGTTGTCATGATAATCACAATGGTTTTTCTGACAACTTTAATTCCAGCTGTTCAGCCTAAAGGGAAGTTGTAATAAAAGAGAAGCAATTTGTTCACAGGAATTGCAATGAAAATGGTGTTTGTTACTGCGTATTAAGATAAATGTAGTAATATTCTGGTAGCATTAGTTGCAATGATTGGTGTGATAGACTTTTTGGTTGCTGTTGGTGATTCCGTTTCAAAAAAAATCTAAAAAATTTAACTCTTTATTAAAAAAACGGAGTTGGGAGCAGGGGCACATTCAATGAAAACAAGACTTTTCTGACAAAACAACTCGTGTTTGATCACAAAAATGTCACGAAACATAGTAATTATATTGAATGCGCGGCAGCTAAACATGCTGCAGAGCGGAAATCAATACCGAAGTCTATAAGTTTTATTGCTTTAATGCGGGTAAAGAACATCGTTAACCATTCCTACGAAATTCTCATAGTTCTAATTTTAATCGAATCTGATAAAATAAAAATTAAAAGCTAATTTCCTTTGACAAATAAATCGGACCAAATGCCGATAGCACGGTATGTCTTTGAATCTAGAACGAGTATCATCCATTTTAACATAATTCCTTTTTCCTTTTTTGTCTCAAGTTCCTTTTAGCTACAGTGAAACAAGAATATTTCTAAACTGACTACATCATTCCACTAAAACTCTTCATTACCGTTTATCTTCGTTGCATCAAAAGGAAGAAAATTAAACCTAAAAAATGTTTCGTTTACAAAGCATGATTGTACCACCAAAAGCCTTCAATGCCGAACGAAGCCTTGCTATGAAAGGCCTGATCTAACCAACGCTTGTAAACTGCTTTGTCTCAGTAAAACGCAAAACTAAAAAAATACTGTGGTCCAAATATCAAGTAAACCGCTCCAAACGTCAACCCTATGATTCGAACTACTGCCAAACGCAAGGGTTTCCAAATAAACGTGCGAAAACGAAGCTTTTAAATTTCACAAAGTCAAGGGGCGCCTAACATGTAACAAGACACTCTCTGATTAATAATGCCACAGTCAAGTGACTGCTTTGGGAAGTAATCAGCAGCAGAATTTGAGGCGGGAATTCTTGGATCAACCGGGATTAGGGGGGGGGGGGGGGGGGGGGGGGGGGGGGGTTACACTGTTTGTGCGTACACAAAATGCGATTGATGTAGAACACTTCAACAGTAAGGGAAAAACTGCGTCCGACTGTATTAGAGAAAGAAGTAAAATGAATTTTTCTTTTTTTGCAAAAGGTAATGAAGAAAAGCAACGGAGGAAAAATTTCACAATCTTGTTACCAATAGAAATAAGAGAAGCATTAAAACATGAAAAGTAATTAACGCAAACAAGATAAAGCGATCAACTCACAGAAGAAGAATATACCTAGTAAGTTATGTTTTATGTAGAAAATCGGTTTAATATAAAAACAGAAAAGTCGAAAATAACCAAGTGCTTAGCAAGTCAGTTGTTTATAATTTACCTGCTAGTTTTAAACGTTAAATAATCTTGTATGTCAGGTGTTTTACCTTCTGCTAAGGTTGCGTTTAGTTTTTGTCATTCTCTTGCCGCTGCATAACATTTGACATTTTCCAGTCTGATCAGATATTTGACACCACCGAAATATTGTGGGGATTCACCCAGAGCAGCCGACAAGCGCATTATCAACAAGCAAACTAACAACTTCATTGTGGTTGGCCATAAAAACACACACGTTGTCAGACTAGTACTGCTGCACTATTAACAAGCAAACCAACAATTCAGAGTAGTATAACAATACAAAACAAACTATCACTTTATTGCATTATATTATTTCCCATGAAATTCGTTTCCCATTGTACACGAATCGTTTTATACGTCTAATGCGAAATGAACCTCTTCAAATAAACGTGCAAAGCGACATTTTTTATCATCATACGTTTTCACAAATGTTCATGTCGTTATTAGCGATAAATCGAGCATGAAGGTTTTACGCTCATTGTTACCAGAGTTGGTCAAAAGAAGATCTGTTTTGCAAACAAATGTGCAGTTACAGTAGTTGATTTTTTTTTCATTGGAATATGTGCATGTTATAATTTTAATATGCAGAGCTGCAAAAAAGGAGCATCAACAGCTGCAGGTTGTGCATACCATGACACAATACAAGTAACTACAAACCAATTTAGATCAAACGCCTGTTCAACCACTTGATGTCGCGAGAGATAAGTTAAAAATTTTAAGCAAGAAATAAAAAGGAAAGCAGTTAGTCGAATGGTCAAAGACAAAAAAAGATAAACAACAAGACAAGTATAACAAAACACGGGATTAAGGTAACAGCTCGGATTTCACACCCGACTAAATCCTCGAGAAACAAGCACAAATTGTGCAGTACAGAAACCATATCATATCATTATTTAACAAAATATATACAGGCAAAAAGTGCGACAACTTTGCATTTTTCAAAAAATGGATTGGAAGTACAAATGGACTTAACAATTCTTTTAAAAACGTTTATTACAAAAAAATTATTCGATTCTCAGTCTGTATTGTTTATTTGTCATGTCGTAATTCATCGTAGGGTGAATCCGATTTATTATTAGCCCCGTGTCTGTTATCATAGATATTAGTTGGATTGCTGCTGCTTGCAAATTGATCGTGGACTTCCACAACCTTTGTTGATTGTTTCGACTTTCTGACCTGGGCATAGACATCACTGCATCCCCCTGCTACAACTTCTTCAACAGCGAGGGTTTGGTGACGTGATTCCTGGATTTCGTCATAATGGCTGACGTCATCGTTTTGATGACCTAAGGAAGGTTGTGTGAAATGATTCACAAAACGGTTTTCTTGTATTTGAGGAATGTTGTACGTTTCTTCGGGTTCAAATTCGTCGACTGTAACACAATTTGTTTGATATTTTTTTATCACCAAACCGAATAGTTTTATTCTGAAACTGATAATAATGGGTGTAACAAGGATTTTTGAAAATTTTTTGAATAATAACACAGTATATGTTCGTTTACTATTGTTGTATTGTTTTTCCAACACAACAAATGGTTTAACTCTTTCCACCCAGGGCCATTGTTGCAAAACTGGCCCTAGAATCCGGAATTTTGGCCTCAAGATCACGAAGGGGGGGGGGTCACTCCCCATTTCGTCAGTATTAAAGTTTGAGCGGTTACCAGCATCGCAACTGAAAGGGGAATACCCTATCTTGTATCTAGACAAGTTTCAGCAGCCTGGGTGTAGTGGAAATGTGTTTGTTTGCCGTATGCTGACAGTACCTTTTGCAACTTTTGGCAACCATGTTAAATTGTCTGTTTTGAGGTATGGTTGTAAATTAAATACTCACGGCCTAACTGTTACATGTATGATTTTGATTTTTGGTATGTAACACTCCTATGTAATATAGGACTAGGGAAAAATTTCATTTTGTGTCTATTGACAGTAGTTTATTTTGCAGCAGCCTAACAAAATAGTACTTTATACCATTTATTTAAATTTGAGTTTTTGTTTCATGACAAAAATATATTAAAACTTCACTGTAGATTTTTTTTTCAAGCCAGAAATAGTTCTTCCATCCAAGTACATCACACTGAAGGTATTTCCACGCAACCGCCGCTAATTATCACGACGTAATTACGATTTCATTTACCGTCTATATATAGACGATCGGATTCTACGGTAGTCGCATAATCGTCTATATATAGACGGTCGGTGTGGAAAGAGTTAAACAATTGTAGTAACTATTATAAACAACTGTTGTATATTTTCTACCCCTTGCATTGTATTCAATCACTTCAGCTACGTTCACCGGCTTGTTTCTCCTGCGAAAGTAAACACCGAATTGACTTTCTTAAAGAGCGAAAAACAAGTCAGAAGGAATCGAAATCACAAAATCATTTTCCTACTTATAGTCTTACTTGGGCAGGTTGTTGATTATTTGTTTACTCAAGTATAAAAATGTGAAGAAACGTAATGTAGTTACCTTCTTTTGATGCGTGACGCAACAAAGACAATGACGATGCAGATTATGACTAACATGACGCATCTGGCTATTACTGAAGCAATGATGGCTGTATTGGGTTTCGGTGGAGCTGTTTATAAAACGGGTTTTAGTAGAACCAGTAATTTGTAAACTACTAACTTGTCATAATAGAAACAATACTTTGTTTTATTCTACTTTATATTGAATATTTCGTTTTACTGCCATCGGTTAGTGCAATTGTGTCGCTATGTGTTATTTCATCAAGCGACTCAACACACAACCACAATTTCACAAACGATCGCCGCAATGGGGACATGCTTACCTGACATCGATTTTTCACAAATGTATCTCGCATTGTGATTTGTGCATGGTACGTCATACCATTGATATGATGTTGATTGTACAGAAAAGTAATAATAACCCATTGTGACGCAATTATCGTTTCCGTTATTGTCATTTGGTTGATTATATTGCCACATAGTTGTTGTAGCAGAGACATCGGGGGGGGGGGGGGGGGGGGGGGGGGGGGGGGGGGGGGGGGGGGGGGGGGGGGGGGGGGGGAAAGGGTTCGTCTGAATAAAACGGTCGATTTTTAACACCAACTGCAAACAAAGCCGGTTTAACTAGAAGTTAAAGTAAGCATGGGCATCAGGGGAAGTTAGGTGCAACAAAATCTTCGCTAAAATGAGTTTTTGGTGATGTCGCAATGTTAAATACGGGGGGGGGGTTTTTACAGTTAATATTGGATGTTCTTCTCTGAAAATAGAAAAGTAAACAACACAAAAATAATTTAGATTTTTAAGCTCGCTTGCGGACTCTAAGCATATAGTACCAAAGTCGCAATTGCTTGGACAGGAAGGGCTTAAACTGAACCTAAATCCGAGCAACTTGGTGTTATTTGTCAGAAGTTTGGTTATCGTGGCACAAAAGCCAACAATATTCGGGACAAGGATTGCTCAGTGCAGAAAAACAATTTAAGTTCTACATGATATCAAACACAAGCAAAAAAAAAACTTGCTATGCTTCAAATTTTATATTTCTCACTTTTACGCTTGTTGCCAAGCCTTTGAATAGTTTTGAGTAAACTTACCTGTCAGGTTTATAAATGACTTTAAGAAGTTGAAGATGTCTGTAGTTTTAACATTAGCTACATTGGCTTTCAACGCAGAACATTGCCTTTCTGCTCCATCATATGAATTGACTGCAGTCATTTCAATATAATATTGTAATCCATTGAAGTTATGCCAAGTTCTTCGGTTAGCAGAAACAGATAAGCACAATATAAACAACAAACTTACAATTACCATATTTGTTAAAACAATCATAGCCGGTCCAAGATTTTTATCATGTAAATAGAGCATTACCAAGCATTCACCATTGTAAACTATACTGTTACTTGTAGTCTGCGATTAACCTTACTTTCTGTCCATGAAATGAAAACAAACAAACTATATAATGAATTCACGTTTATATACACGTATAAACTGCAACAAGGTAGTTCTATCCAGATGACGTCACTATGCCTTTGTTGTCATCGCGTGAACTGATTGTTAGTTAAAAAAGGAATAATCAAGTTATCTCACTAACGTTTTTATATGATATCGTACTTGCAAACTCCAAACAGAACAATATCACCTTAGTCCTGTTTAACTGCTGTGGAGTAATGTATGTTGCTTTAGTGTTCAAATTATGCTTTCGTTACGTCACTTTTCTTATCATCGTAAAATAAATTAATTGCTCGCGAAAATAAAACGAAATTTACAGCTTTATGTATATTGTGTGAGGTCGTGCTGTTGCTTGTTTTTTTGCTTGTTGTCGTTTTCAAAGTTTTCCTTAACAGAAGGGATAATATCATACGCACAGCGACCTAGACAATTAATTCCTAAATTATTTTTTAACCTTGTATTCATGTCTTGTATAATTGCCACAAAATTATTCTTGTTTTTAAGTTCAAAGTATAACCTGACTAGCTTTTTGACAGCAGTAAAAACAATCGACCAACTGACGCTTTTCCTGATTTCAATTTCCGTTTTTTTTCTTGGATGGACAATACCATACACCTGGCAACATCGATATTGACGTATTATACTTAAAATGATACGTCTTGTACAATTAGCACAAAATCATCTTTGTTTTCGTTTTTATGTAAAGCCTGACTACCGTCTTGACTGCTGTGAAAACAATAGACCAACTGACGCTTTTCCTCATGCACATAGACTACACTACTGAAAATTTCATGTGACGCCAAATTCGATTTTTTGTCATCAACTGGGAGGAATTAATTTTTTTTTGTTGGAAAGATTTGAATAGAATATCATGCTCATTTATTTTGATCTAAAATGTATTGCCGCAGTTGAGCTGTTTCACTGGAGGGCAACAGAAAGGCCAGGATTAACCATTTTGTTAAGCACGTGATCAAAGAATTAAACAAAAAAAATACCAAAATTTAGTGATTTGCTAAAACGCGGTTTTGAAGTAGACTTGAAATTTAAGGTGAACAGGACAAATGTGCACGAGCATGTAACACAGCAAAAACTAAGGGGCAGATGTACTAAAGCATTTGGATTTTGTTATGTATATTGTTCACGCAAACAATTCCCTGTCGCATGCGACACTGATTTTAACTCGCAGGCCCAAAAATTTCCATTCACACAGCAAATGCATACAGCAATGCTTAAAATTTTACCAAATGTAAAGTTATATCCTTTTTTATACATGTTATCTAATTTTTGTACAATCACCACAAAATCATTCTTGTTTTCGGTTTTAAGTGTAGCCTGACTATCTCCTTGACTGTAGGAAAAACAATAGACTAGCTGACGCTTTTCCTCAAGCACGTAAACTAGACAACGGAAGTTTTATTGTGGTGACGTAATCTTACTTTTCAGTGTTGGCATCAGGTGGAGAGAAGGGATTGTTTGTTTTTTGCTAAGAGTAAAACCGAATAACATGACTGACGTATTTCAATCTGGAATGTAAAGCAATAGTTAGGCTTTGTCACTGGATGGCAGCAGACAGGCCTGATTAACCTTTTTGGTAAGCAAGTGCTCACAGCAGCAAAAACGGCACCAAACATGTGTTTGTTTGTTTCTAAAGACACTGTTTAAAATTAGATGCAAAAGTAAAAAAAATATATTTTCTAGGAATAATTTTTATTATTTTAAGTAATGGTGTGAAATATAAGGTGAATTAAAGGACAAATATACACGAGGATGTTCAAAAACACGGAAAAAGGGACAAGCGTACTAAAGCATTTGAATTTTGTCGTGTTTTTTTTATTACTTAAACCGGTCGTATTTTTGTTCTGTTGCAGAGTTGACGGTTTTCTGTCTAATGCAACACAGATTTTAATTTCCAAGCCCATAAGTTGAAAGAACAACTACAGCAATGCTTAAAGTTCAACCAAAAGTAAATGTTACCATAGTCAAAACATTTTAATGTTAAAAAACTCCATTTCACATTCTGTACATTATAAATTTTATAATAAATACCGCCAATAAATAAAAAGTTCAATTTGCCGAAAAAACAGTTTGGTTTCTGTGAGGATTGAGGTATCTCCAGTTTACTTTGATTTTGCTAGAAATGCTTGTTACTTCAATAGCAACATCAAATGTTAAGTTGGTATGGGTGAAAACAGTTTCATTGATAACAGGTAAAGCAAAATTTAGACATGGCATTTTAAACCCGTTTTAGAGAAGGCCAGACCTTTGAATATAATTGTTTGGGTAATTGAAACCTCTATTCTGCACGCCGGGAAAGCAATGCCAAACCCTCGTCAAAAGGGAAAGTGTATACCTGTTGTTAAAACACCCTACTACTTTTATCTGTTTCATAAAAAATACAAAACTTAAGCCATACGGTAGCCAAGTGCCCAATCTTTATGCAAACTGTCCAATTGTATTTTGTTTTGTGCTTCTTGCACTTAACCATACATGTCAAAAAAACGAACACATAAAAAGGAACGAAATATACATACGAGGAGTAAAACACTTTTAAGGATCAAACGTTATGTATTCAGGACGTCGAACGGGGCTAACCCAATAGGGGTTGACGTCATAAACTTCTGATTGTGACGTGGTTGGTTGTAGGTAATGGGGCATAATGCAATTTTCCATTAACTCGGAAATACCGTT
>QLIY01001058.1:0-56669 GCA_003260075.1 Phallusia mammillata | reverse complement strand
TTACCGTAAATCCGCATAAACGCGCGTGTGGGGACCCATTCGTTTTTGTGTGTATAGTATAATAAGTTTGTAAATGTCGTATAGAATATATAAAATGGAAGTATATGAGAAAGTCACTTTTCTAGTCTTTGCATGTGTTTTAGTTTTATTGTGGTTTAATTGTTGTTTTTTAAGAATTTTGTGTGGAAAACAATTGCTATATTTTTACCAACCTGTTTTTTATAAGTTCACATCAGAAAGAAACACTAACTTTTTATATAGTTGAATAAATGATCTGTAAGAGTTTTTAATTTGATAAAAATTTAAAAGATAGATTTTCCTCCATTTTACCTCAGATGCTGCGCGTTTCTACAAATATTCACAAAATTTAAGGTTCATCTTGGCAGATTAATTTTATCTTAGAAAGATGACAACACCAATCTTATTGTGAAAAGAATGTTTGATTTCTGTTGATTGATGAAATTTAACCAACATTAAATTGCACTTGCATTATTCCTCGACAATCAGGTCGTTACTTTTCATGTTTTTGCAAACTCATGCGCATAACATGAGATGGGATAAAATGTAATCAAGTAGTTGTTTTTCGCTCTTGTGACCCGCTTGTTGGTTGGTTGGTTCGTCGCACAGCTGACACCAATTTCTACAAGATGTTCGCATTTTAAACAAAATATTAATTCCGCCAACTAACGGGCGAGGTACCTGGACTGAAAATGGCGCATAATTTTGGTGTTTTAAACTGTGAAAAAATACTTAACGATTTCAGTCGATCTCCACAATATTTGGCGACTTTGATCGATTATTCTCGCAACAACTGTTATAACATTTCTTCAGGAAAATTTGGAAACGTTGACTATTTAATGTTTTTTTAGTTTTACGTTTGATAGGTGAACTGTGCAACAGCAAGTTTCTAAAGTTGTTGATTTAAATACAAAGACCCAACATTTTTTAGAATATGATTTACAAAGAAAGGTGTTAAAACGTGACTTCGACTAAAAAGCAAAATATTAAATTTTAAATTTGGTATTAAATATTTTTAATATGTCAGCGATCATTTACAGGAATTAAACACAAATATTTATTTTTGAATTCTGTGTTTAAACACCGAAGAGATCAGGCTTGTAGCCTTGTATTAGCTTCACAACGTCGAAGTTTTTCATCCACATTTTTACTAGGTTATGGATCGAAGACTGGCAGTTACGGGACAGGCATGGACCCACTTGTGTTGGTTGATGCTGTGGCTGATTGTATGGCGTACGAGGAAAAGGAATTGTGCAAGATTGGCAACATTGCTATACTTCTCATTATAAGAGCGGGGGGGGGGGGGGGGGGGGGGGGGGGGGGGGGGGGGGGGGTTACTTGGGTTGAAATTTCGCGGCATTGTTTTGTGGCAATTTGTTTCTCTCACATTTTTACGTTGCAGCCAATGGTTTGTCGTTTGTGAGACAGTTTTTTGAACAACTGTTTGGTTGTCTGAAAATTTTTTAATTTGTTAAAATTCTTTAGAAAAAAAAAAACGATTTTGAGATGTCGATGTTTTGTTTAAGTCGTGTAGTAAGTATCTTTAATTGTGTAGTCAAACTTCTCTCTATGCAATTTAAGAAATGTAAACCGGGATTATGGTTTGATTTTAACTTTTCATTTAAAATGCTTGAAAACCATCGGCTCTTGAGCGAAAAAAGTTAAAAGGTAAAACTTTTTCGCCGTCAAACAACTTTACAATACTTATAGGTATGGTAGCTTTGCATTTTATTGTATGAGGATTATAGAAGAAATGCTTACATCGTTTTGTGCCTAACTAACTTAATGCCATGCAAACGCACATTGCAAGTTTAGCATTAAAACCAAAATTAAACTTTTATTCAACAAACTGCAAAGTAGAATACAGAATAAATATAACAATTAAAATTTAAGGCCCAATATAATTTCTTACTTAAAACTATTTTGTTTTGGCCTTATCAAATTAAAAACATCCAAAAACAGTAAAGTTCAAAACGTGTTTAAATAGTTTTATAATTACACGCACGTTGCAAAGCTTTACCACAACTTGAGTATTTAAAGTAAACCATTATATTATTATGGCGTTTTATTGCGTCTGTTGGTTGAACGCCTGAGGCTTCCAATGCATCGAAAATATTTCTACACACCAACTTGCAAAAGTTCATAACTTAGGAATCGCAACTTCTTAGTCTAAATATATCTGACTGGCAAACAATCCCGGCATCAAATTGTATTTCCTAATATTGTGGAATAATTCTCTCTACTTTGTTCTAGTCTAGAAATTTAAGATACATTGAACATGCATTGTAGACATTTTGCGCCTTGTATCAAGTTTGTTACATGCTGCTTTCGTATACTTATCACTACGTAACAAGCTAAGGGAGCATGGAAGGTTTGTTAACTGTAAACCAACCGAGAAACTTATCATTAAAGTTTCCTTATTTTTCTGATCAGAAAGTTAATTTTTTTCAAAAAAATATTATTGGGCAACAAAAGAAAAGTTTTAAATTTATTTTTTAGCTTAAAATGAGTTTTTTTCTTGTCCTTCATTTTAAGTTTGACTTCACATCATCTCAATTACATTGTGCACATGTAAAGGTGGACCCCTTAAAGTTCCATTTGCTGGTAACATTTTCGTATTTTTTTGTGATTTGGTTGAGTACCGGTTAATAAAGTGTTGTTGTAAAATCTAAAATATCAGCTACAAAAGGGGGGGGGGGGGTCCTTAAAGTTCCATTTGCTGGTAACATTTTCGTATTTTTTTGTGATTTAGTTGAGTGCTGGTTAATAAAGTGTTGTTGTAAAATCTAAAATATCAGCTACAAAAGGGCAAATGCGCCAGTTGTAGCTTGTGTGAGCTACCTGGTTGAAAATAACAACACATTTTTAACGGTTAAAAATGTACAGTTCGGCATCCATATGTATTTTGTCGTTAAATTTGCAACACGGGGGGGGGGGGGGGGGGGGGGGGGGGGGGGGGGGGGGGGGGGGGGGGGGGGGGGGCTGGGCGGAAACCAGTGGTCGCGGGTTCAAATCCTGCTGATTCCAATAATTAAATTTAATTTCCGCGTTTTGCATTTAACACTTAAAGTTTTTGATTGCTACGACACTTCACGACTTATAAGTATTTTCCAACAACTATGTGCGTAATCATGATACCCCGGGCCCATTGAAGGCGTTATACCGAATCGGCCGATCACCAAGCATTCACCACCTATATACGTAGTTTTTAAGTTGATGTCGTTTCTAGTCTGAGTTATGTTCAGAAGTTTTCGGTTGAGATGATGACAAACAGATGTATGCAAATCCCCGTATGTTAACCACGTGCTATTAGGGGGGGGGGCAGACAAGAAAGTAAACACCACGTGTTGCGCGGGGCGACACCTAGTGGATTTGAACCCACATTTCTTGCAACAGTGTTTCAGCCAACGTTCATGTACCAGTTCAAACCTATAGTGGTTTAAAGTTGTTTTGCAAAGTTTTGCTGGGCGGAAAACCAGTGGTCGCGGGATCTAATCCAGCTGATTCCAATAATTGAATTTATTTTCCGCGTTTTGCATTTAGCACTTAAAGTTTTTGATTGCTACGACACTTCACGACTTATAAGTATACAACTATTCCAACAACTATGTCCGTAATCACAGTAACCCCGGCATATTGAAGGCGTTATACCGAATCGGCCGATCACCAAGCATTCACCACCTAGTCTGAGTTATGTTCAGAAGTTTTCGGTTGAGAAGGTGACAAACAGATGTATGCAAATCCCCGTATGTTAACCACGTGCTATTACTTTTGTGCGTAGGAGCCGTGCTTGGATCCAACGAGCGTGCTGCAAACCTGCCTCTGGGGGGGGGGGGGGGGGGGGGGGGGGGGGGGGGGGGGGGGGGGGGGGGGTATGAAATTGGTTTCACTGAAATGTTGAAAAACCTCAGTAATACTTTAAACTGGACAGAACGCCACAAAAGTTGATACATTTTCTGATGATATCTAGTATTAGCCCCCTTAAGTTTGAAGCAAACTCGGCACGTTTTTCATAGTTTTAAATTTTTTTGACACTTTAGGAGTTTTTTACACGTTCTTAACCAAAGGTGTCGCCATTTTTAGATTAGCGCACAATTAGGACTTTATGATGCTTCTGTTTTGCTTTTGGTGGTTCGGGGGGGGGGTGGTACTCGAAGTACGGAGGATGTAGCGCTATCGAATATCTCATGAAAACGGTGAGAGATGAAATTTGTTTCACTGAAATGTTGAAAAACCTCAGTAATGCTTCAAACTCGACAGCACGCCATAAAAGTTGCTACATTTTCTGATGATATCTAGTATTAGCCCCCTTAAGTTTGAAGCAAACCCGGTTTTTCATAGTTTTAAAAAAATTTGACACTTGAGGAGTTTTTTACACGTTCTTAACCAAAGGTGTCGCCATTTTTAGATTCGCGCACAATTAGGACTTTATGATGCTTCTGTTTTGCTTTTGGTGGTTCGTAGTGGAAAACAAAAAATATTTAGAATAAGGTATATATTTAACATTAGTTGCGTTTTTGTATTTTCTTAATTTTTTCAATAATTTCTGGTACATGTTGTTTGAATTTTCATCACAAAAATCTTAGTTAAGTTTCAATAGAGAACCACATCCGTCTTCGCACACGTGTAAAAAATAAAGCAAACAACCAAAGCCATTCAGCTCTTGAAACCGCGCACCCGATGACTAACAAAGGCGTGGTATTCTGGAATCGTGTTTTGGCGGGAAACTGACCACGTGTATCTCTTTTTTCCCGCCAGATGCCGGTCCGGTGGGTTTTGGAACAACAATACGTGTTCCTTCGCGCGCTTTTCTTCGTCATGATGGATCTGACTAATGAAGTGTCGAGCGGGGCGGTTGACCTTGCCAAGAACATTCTCAAGGTGAGTAAAAAAAAGCGCGGGAAAACTACGCCACCGTCAATAGAAACTCCTACTGCTCGCGGAAAAATGAAAATTAAAAGATTTGATGGAAAAGATCTTGAGTCAAAAAACTATATATCAGTTATGCATTTTTTTGAGATGGGCAAACAAAATCACCTAAATTTTTCTGCAACCTAAAATCATAATACTCGTTTCTCTCAGCCTGCCGAGAACTGAATATTTAATTGCATTTTACTCCATTACTTATTCTTCCCCTTACCTGAACCTCAATAACCTTGTACTTCATCGTTTCAGGAATTACTTGTGAAATGCGCGACCCCCCTGCCTCCCGATCTCGCAAAAGACGAAGCGGTCGTCACGCTCCAGAAAACATCGTTCAACCGTGTCATGCATGAACTCGTCAGAGAAGTGACGTCACCGAATCAACTCGTGCGTGAACAGGTAAGTGTTGCCATGGTGATTAGATCTGATGGTGATTTATATTTTTGTCTCGAGAACACTTTTATATTTGACTGGTTTGAATTTTATTATGTGGGGTAAATCCGAAATCGCTGGTTCAAATCCCATCTCGTCCATGTTTATCCAGGCTAAAACTTTAACTAGTTGTTTAACTGCGTTGCTTTTTGCATTTAAGCTTAAAGGAACGTTACAATCATAGTGGAAATATTCCCTTTGCATTATCATATAGTAGTATATATTCGTGTAACCTCAAGGGATATCACGACGCAATCACATGTGAAAAAACACCACATATTTTAATCACAAACCGTTCCCATTCCTCACAATCCGTTTTCTTACATATCATATGATCAGGTACAAACTCCTCACTTATCATATGATCAGTTACAAACCCCTCACTTATCATATGACAAACACTTCATACATCACATGACCATTCACGAACCTTTGTTTCAGGCGGTCAGTTCGCTTCACACACTCGCCGAAACATCGGGACTCACAGTAGCCGCTGGGGGGGGGGGGGGGGGGGGGGGGGGGGGGGGGGGGGGGGGGGGGGGGGGGGGGGGCACACCGTGACGTACTTGCCGATATGATCCCGCCACGTAAGCACTTGTTACGTCATCAACCGGTGAATACCCAGATCGGGTTGATGGATGGAAATACTTTCTGCAACTCTCTACGACCGAGGTTGTTCACACTCGACCTCGCTATCAAGGAACATAAGGTCAGTTTTTATAAAGGGAAGCACTGTTGTGAGTTTTTGTAAAGAAACTAAGTGAAACACAGTTATGTTTCCCTCAGAGTTTTAAAAACTATTAGCAGATTAGTTGGTTTGTGTAAAACAAATTGGTGTGGTTGCTAACTAATTGTTGTCAATTATTTTCCTCAGAAATAACTTACTAAATACTTTTAAACAAATGACAGTTCAAGCTATAATATGTAGATGTTATTTTCAAACCGAATTTACTCAGTGGCTCGTCTGCCTACCAACCACTGGTGTATTAGATTAGCAAATTTGAACCAAAAACACAAATTCAAAAGTCGAAAGTCAAAAGTCGAGCCTTAAAATGGGAAATAAAATTTGACAAAACTTGTCAACTGCACCCTATTCAACTTTTCAGTGTAAACATTCGTAACTGGCATTGATTTGGTTTTAGGTGTTTTTCACCGAACTGTTCAACATCTGTGAAGCAGACGACACTGCGTTGAGAAAGTTAGCTTGCTACAAAAGTGTTTCCAGCCTAATTCCACTTAAAATCAGCGCAATGAAAGCTTTATCGGTGCTCTACTATATTCCACAGGTAAGCGAACCGTTAATCTTACTCAATATGAATTACTGACCCTCACAAAGGTAGCATTTCTTGTTTTTAACTTTGGATGGCCTTTCTTTCGCCAACGGATAAAAGCAAATTAACCCCAAACAAAAGTGTTTTTAATCTTTAGATTTTTACACAAAATGACCAGGGAGTTTCTATTTTGCAATTGTGATTAAGTTTTTATTCCAAACTTGCCTCAAATTTTTGACTTTGTGTGGGGTTTGGAAATTTAGAGGCAAATCTAAACACATTTGATGGTTTTAAGTATGTTTCCCATCGGTTATTTCAAAGGTGTTATCCCGATTTTTTCACGCCATTCATTAAGTTTCATTTCCTTAATCATGAACACGGCTTGCTGTTTCACGGTGTGTGTTTTCGAACAATACGAACCATAAGGTTTAAGTAATCCTTATTGGTTGTTTTTGTTTTTGCTGAAACTATGTGCATAGGTGGCTTTCTCCCTTTGTCTTACATAAAACATTTCCTTAAAACAGGGAAGTTATTTAACAATATAACTCACGCCACACACTTACTTAGTAACATTTTCATGCTCTATTGAACTGCATGAGTAGAAAAGCAGAAGCCAAGTTTTGTGGAACTGAAAGACATTAATTATTTAAGCTCATCACCACATAATCTGATCAGGACTGGGAGAGTGGTTAACTTAATCAAGTTAATAGTGATGAAACCACGCTTAGCTGCTCAAAGTTTCTGCACAGCAAAGTTCACTTTTCACCGGTTGCCTGGAAAGCTGATTAAACTTTGCAATTGTTACATCACACCCAAAAAGCGTGGCCCTCAAACAATGGTTTAGTTCTTAGAATTGAGTTAAAAAGACCATTGTGAGTCATGCGAACTGTAGTTGAACTAATAATTTATGTTACATTGATTTTGTCTCTATAATAACATCTTTAGTCCTAAACAAGAAATTTAACATAAGTTATCAGGTTATAGAATGATTGAAAGGAATAAAAGGATAATAAATTATCACAACCCTTAATTCAACAACTACAGCAAATTGTCCAAACGAAAAATACACACTGATTCAAGTTTACTAAAAGATTTTTATGGTTGTCCGTAACTTCAATCCCCCCCCCCAAAATGTTTTCATCAGGCCAGCTTCGTTAGTTGGTTTTCAACTTACAGCCTGGCTTCTCCATTACATTTTATTTCACCCACTCTACTTTGTACAGGTAAAGGAAAAGTTGATCAATGTTTTGTTCAAACAACTCGGATCCGAGAGCCACGAGTTAATGTCAACTGCTGAAGAATGCATCAGTCAATTTCTGAAGGGAACTGAATCTGAGGGGAAACCCATTGAAACGGATGTTGTACATAACGCTATGCGACCCACACTTCTCAAGATGGGGGATTATAGGTGGGTATAAGGGTTGGGTAATATTTGGGTTAGAGTTACAAGTCGGGCCGGGTTCGGGCTTAAGTTTGTTAAAAAAATTGATTCGGACTTTACACTCTGTGTCGGAATGTTATTGGATAAATTTCTACTAGCTAAGTAGCCAGCTGCTAGACCTGGCTTGGTGTCAACCAGCCCTAAAACGCCTTCGAGACCAATTGTCTATTGTGTTTGTTGTCTTGGTCTTTCCTGAGACTTCAATGTATAGACATGTCAATCAAACTTTGAGGCCTAAACGGGTTTCTCAAAAACGATTCGGGCTCCAATTTCAAGCTTGCATACAACTCTGGTGTGGGTGAATTGAGGCAATGGGTGTCAGGATTTGGGTCAATTGAGGTTACATGTAGATCCCTGAATTATCTGGTTTTATCCAAGGGGTGCATTTTGGGTCAATTTAATTATATTGGTTGCTACATGGGTGAATTCGAGTAAAGTTTTGAGTAAAAGCTGACTGGTAATCTTCCTCAAGTTCTAAGCCAACGTTGATGATGTACTTTTACGTTTCCGCCCTAGGAACCTGACATTGAGCGTGGTCCACCACTTGGCGTCGCTGTCGCGCCTCTTCCCGAACACTTTCAACGAGAAATTATGCGAGCAACTTTTCGCTCATCTCAACAAATGGTTAGAGGCCGCGCTCCACAAGCATGTTACGTCACAATCGCCTCTCGCGCCCGCTGCATCCGGACCTACAGGACAGCAGTCGGATTCCAAGGTTGACGTTTCGAAGGAGTTGAAACTTTGCGCCGCCATCTTGGAAATATTTCATCTCATCCCTCTGGCGCCGCAAGTGAGTGAAGTTCGTGACTTGCCCTCAGGCGATTGGACGAGAATTTTTCGTTGAATTTTTGCCGCATTCCGCGTTTTATCGGTTGTTGGCGGGATTCTAATTATAACTTGCACTGTTTGTTGAATGAATCGCGTTTTGTGGTGAAAGGTTTGCTGCAAAGATGGCGGTTCGGCCACAAATTCTTACCAAAATTGTTACAAGCTACATGTTACAGTGTATAACAAGTCTCTGAAAGTTCTTAAAACTTGTTATTTCAACCTTCTTTTCCAAAGCCGCATTTAGTATCAATTCTAGAAAACATATTAGCATTTAGCTTCACAAGGCACGGACTTGGAAACCTTTAACTTAGAACTAAACTACCATTAAATAAAGATAACATGTGGTTGTTTTATTGCTAGTGGACGCAAACCAATTGATTGTAAACTTTCTTCTTATTTAGATTAGTAGTTCTCAACAAATGTAAAGCAACCAACAGTTTTTCTCGATTACTGAACAGTGTTTCAAAAAATATTTTCAGACTCTCATCCAGCCGCTGATCGCTCTCACAGTGAAGACGGAGACAGGTTTGATGTTGGAAGTGGGAAGTCCTCTTCGTAAACCTCTCCTGTGCTTCCTCACTAAACATCCGGATGCTGCTCTTAACATCTTCCTCCATGAGCAGCACGCAGCGGATCGACACTGGAACAGGATGTTGGTGAGACGAGATGTTTTCTTCCACAAGACTTTGTTCAAATCACTAATATACTTAATGTAACATGGAAATCACTGGAACGGTATTCTTTTTTTTGTACACCTAAAATATGGACGTGATGTTTTTATCAAAAAAAGATTAACTGTTCTCGTAATACACTGTTTTGCAGCTAGATTTGCTGATTTTTTCGCCTATGCCTTGCATATGGTGAACGTTAGGTGACCGGTTGATTCGTTATAACGCCTTCATTAGGTCTGGCGTACTATGATATAAAAACAAATTGTTGGGATGGTTTATTGTTTTTTTTTATTGTATGCATGGAATATGGATGTGAAGTGTGTTTAAACAAACAATAACTTGATTAGGTAATAACTAAAAACATTTTTGTGTGAATAGTTGTAAACTCAGCCACTGTATCTTTAAAGTTTGTGAGTGTAAAATTTGAAAAAAAGGTCAGAGGTTTTGGAACAGACAAATGGATTGCGCAGTTCTTTTATGTTATTGCTTTCTTTTCTCATTTAAACTTAATCAAATCATGTTTATCGTCGACCGTTAACTGTTTTTTGTTCTATTCCCAGCTTAATTTATCGACTTTATTGCAGATCGCGTTTCTGAAGAGAGACGACAAGAACGGTGAAGTCCTCCGAGATCGAATGGAAAAGAAAACAGCGAGAATAATGACTCTGTGTTTTGGGCAAAGATCGGAACTCGTTTCCACCAACTCGCAACTCGCGGAGTTTCAATATCTCGGGATTCTGGTGAGTTTGTTGTTGTAAAAGTTTGTTGTCATCAACATTTATTGTTGGCATTGGAACGTGCTAAAGCAGTGGTTCTCAACCTGAAACTAATCGCGTACCACCTACACCCTGTTTAAATGGGTAGACCAAGAGATAGCCATGTCATATTTAAGTGGGGGGGGGGGAAAGTTTGTTGTCATCAACATTTATTGTTGGCATTGGAACGTGCTAGAGCAGTGGTTCTCAACCTTATGCTAATCGCGTACCACCTAAACCCTGTTTAAATGGGTAGACCAAGAGATAGCCATGTCATATTTAAGTCCTATCTAACATATTTCTTTCCAGTGCTGATTCTGTTTGAGTAAGGAATAAAAGATGAACTTACTGGCTATTTGCATATAATAGCTTTGCATTAATCTGTTCGGAAAAGTTAGTTTAAAGTTGCCATCAAGTGTTTTTTTGATGGGGTTTCCGTGAATGACACTGTGACTAAGTCTCATCTTTATATTCATTAAACACTTGTTTAACGACTTTATTTCAGATTACATGGATCTTGGCCAAACACAACGCAGTGTTTCTTACACAAAATATGCAGCTGGTCACCAAACTACATGAGATTTGGATCAGCCCAGGCTTTCACCTCAAACACGAGAAAGGTTTGTTATGGGAACACTTTTTCTGGTTTACAGCGTATTTGCCCCAAAAGCTATAGAAATGCATTTTAAGACTACTGTTTGTACGTGTATTTTAAACTTCCTTTACTGTGAACTGTTTATTAAAAAAACACTCCGTCAAATATTCGACTTTCGAACTTAATCTAAAAATTTTATTTTTGCCCCGAAAGGACAGAACTTGTATATTTCTTGTCAAATAGACGCTCGAGTCCAACTGCTAGACTTTATATTTAGGCTAAGTGGTCACCACGTGGCGGTTTGATTTTATTAAATATATTTTGTCCAGAAACAAGCTTGACTACCCGATTTGACGAATCTCGTCTGCTTTGCAAATGTTTGTTGAAGTATGCGGCCAACAACCCGGCGGACGTTGGGCTTCAGTTTCAACTTCTGCGGGCTTTTGCGACTCGAAACCTGGCCGACTTCCAGTTCCTGAGGTCCTGGTTCGACGAGCACGTGCCGACAAAGTACACGATCCAGCAAAAAAGAAGCGTAAGTCAAAACAAATACAGAAAACTTTCATTTCAGCATTTCACCACGACCGGGATTTAAACCTGCAACCTTCGCGTCTTTTTTGACAGATATTTTTCAAGTTCGTTGAGCTCTACCACGAGTCTACTTTCCCGTCCGACTTGAAAGCGTTGTCGATCCAATATATTCTAATCCCGATTTTCAAACGAGCTTTCGACAGCGGGGAAGGGGAACTACTGATAGGGGGACCCCCTAATCCGGATACGGACAGTCCCAACGATTGCATCAGTTTATTTATAAACAGGTGAACTATGCATTTCCTTTTCATGACGATTTGTAGGCAAATGGTAGTTGTTAGTTGTTTTAATGTAATATTTTGGTGGTACGTTATTGTTTTTTCACCTAAAAAGATTTTGCAAAAACCGTCACCAACTGTTTTTCTAAACATAATATTGCAAAAAGAATACGGACAAAACTTTTACCGTCTGGTTAATGCTTTTTAAAAAATTTCTTCGGAATCTAAACATAACCGGAACATTTGTATGCCATAAATCCGCACAAACACGCCTGTGGGGACCCATTCGTTTTTGTTTGCAAAAACAATCATAAATAGGATATAAAATACTTAGGAACACTATACACGGACTTGAAAAGTAGTTTAATCACAAACATNGTATGTTAATACCTTGAAGAAGCCGTCTCGAATGTAATGTCTTTTGTCGGTTACCTTATACTAAAATTGTTAGGGTTAGGGTTAGGGTTAGGGTTAGGGTGCTTTATATAACGTGTTCTACAGCTTGATTGAAAACATGCACTGATGATGACAACAGAGATTGTCGAAACGTCTGAACGATGTATTCTATATACACCACTACCTTGGCAGTAATGTTTGTGATTAAGGATATAAAATATATATTATGGAAGTATATTAGAAAGCCACTTTTCTAGTATTTGGTATGTTTATGTTGAGATTTGAACCAGTATCCTTTGGTGTTTCCAGAGTTATCGACCCGGACAAACCTTACGCCGCCCCAGACGCGGTTCAAATCCAACTTCTTCGATTTCTCTCTCTCCTCGTCGAGCGGGCCTCCCCCCACATTCACGATCCAACCAACAAACGTCATGGCAACAAGTTACGTCGGATTATGACGTTCGCATGGCCGTGTCTCCTCCCCCGAAATTGCGTTGACCCTGCTTCAAAGTACCACGGTCACCTCTTGTTGTCGCACATCATTGCGAGGTTCGCCATTCGCAAGAGGATCGTCCTGCAGACATTCTATTCGCTGCTTAAGGTTCGCTGTTTTACTTTGTTTGCTGGACTAACTGGTTTGGTTTGAATCAGGACTATGGCTGTTTTACTTTTCGAAAAAAGACAACGTACATCAGGGGTGGGCAACCTGGGGCCCGCGGGCCACATGCGACCCTTTATTAAAGCATGTGCGGCCCGCAGAGACGCTGGAATCAAATACGAATTACACTTGTAGTTCAGCATATTTGGTAAGAAACAAAGCAAAATCACTTTGTGTGATGCACATGTCCAGCCCTTGAACCAATTTTGACATTTGTAATTGGGCCTCCAGTAACAAAGGTTGCCCACCCCTGACGTACATTGTCAAGCAATCACCTCATTGTAAAAGATGAGTTTATTGGTGTTATAGAATAATACGGTTTATTGAAATCCGGTTACTTGAGATGCTTTTGTGAATCCGCCAAATCGCAATACCGGATAAATGGGTCCAAATCAAAAGTATTGTATTTTGCCCCAGATTTGTTGATTTCTGTAACAAATTCGCGCACTTCAGTGTTTTTTACCACCGTGTTATGCAGTAAAAGCAAGTATTGTCCAACACCGCTGACTATCAACATAAAGTTTGTAAAAAAATGCTGAGTGGTACCGAGCGTATCAATGGTAAGCTTACCTCTCAAGTGCTACATTTCGCAGACCCATAGAAAATTCAGTAATTGAAGAAACTCAGTTAAAAGTGGACTGTTATTTTCACTCAGGCTCACGCAGTAGAGGCGCGTGTCGTTGTGCGTCAAGCTCTTGATGTTCTCACTCCTGCAATGCCGGCCAGGATGGAGGATGGGAACCAAATGTTGACCCACTGGACGAAGAAGATAATAGTAGAGGAAGGACACACCCTCGCACAACTCATGCATGTCCTGCAACTCATTGTCAGGCACCATAAGGTTGGTCGGGTTGCCATATTTATTTAGGTACTGTGGCAATTTAATTGTTGGATTAGGGTTTGTGTGAAATTTGTTCGTATAGAATGCATCAGTGTGTTCAGCCGGTGCTTAAAACATGTAATAAACCTTCTAAATCCAGATATTTTGTTGGTCTGGAGGTCATTTTTCAGTAATTGCATGTCTGTCAGTTTCATTTAAGAGTTTTTCGTATATTTTATCTAACTTTATGAACGTTTGCATAATTTGTTGCGACGTTAGAGCATTAAAATATGTTTTGAGGTTTCTTTCAAGTTTTTGCTTGGCGGTGTACTATACATTTGACGTTCGGTTAAAGTTGAAGATGCAAAACACTTTTCGCGACGTGTTGAAATTTGTATTAACTGATGTGTAACTTAGGTACACAAGACACACACTTGAATAGTAGCTTTACTAAAAACAAAATTGCCAGCAATGATGTTTTCTCCCCTACCTTTCCACATGTAAAAACGCGCTCGTTTTCGCTTGTGTCTTATTTCACTCTTTTATTCTACTTCGCTGGCATTTTTTTTCTGATGTTTAACTCATGTTGTACAATATTGGGCAGCATTTCATATAATTTAAATTTTTTTTAGGTGTATTACCCGGTAAATGGTGGCTTGATCCAACAAATGGTTGCATCAATGCAAAGACTCGGATTCGCTCCAAACACAAACATGGAACAAAGAAGGTTCAAATTTAATTGTTGCAAACAATCGACAATTGTCATTTGCGCTGATAACAATGATACAATTATGATGCAGATTAGCTGTGGATGTGGCCGATGTTTTGATCAAATGGGAAAAACGAAGAATTCAAGACGACGAGGATGACAAAGCAAATAGTGATGGTGACTAAGCATTTTTATTGACACAAATAGTTTTTGTCAAATACCAATAAAAGAAGCGGTCACTGACCTTGATATTTCGAAAAAAGTTATTTAGCAAAGAAACAAAACGTGTTTGCAAACGTTTTGTACAAAAGGACAATTTTGTTGTGTTGATGAATAATTTTTTCAATACGAGTTGACCTAGGATTTGCGGTTTACCTTTTACAATTCAGCAGCAACACGTTTTGTTTTGACTGCGAGCCATATGTGGTAAACTCCTGAGGTTGTTGTTTCAAATCTCGCCACCTATATCCAGTGGTGGAATTCAAATTGTTTGTCAGCCGGTTCTATCACAAAAGTCAATTTTTTCGTCAGCCGGTTCTATCACAAAAGTCATATTTTTTCAGCCGGTTTTGTTACAAAAAGTCCATTGACAGTAACCAGTATCCGGTTCGCTAATCTTATAAAATTTCGTGAGACGTTTCTATAGAACCGGCTGCATCCCACTACTGCCTCTATATCTCACTGCTAACTTCAAAACCTTTCCCTTCCAGTGAAGCGACTCATTCAGCCAGTTGGAGCGATGAGCATCAAAATGGAACAACAGACCTCCACGTCATCAGCAGTGACGCCATCGCACTTTAGTGGCGTCATCGTGAGAATCGACAAGAAACAATCGGATAGCGTCATCAATTTCCTGTTACGCATGACTTGTCAGGTATTAAACAATACAAATGTGGTGTACTTGAAATAAAATGAAAACATCTTACACTAAGTACTTAAACGTCTAAATGTCATAATCCTTTGTTGAACTTATATCAAATTTAGGATTCTTTTTCAATAGTAATGTTCCTGTCAGAATCATGTGATTGTGTTCACGATGTGATATCATCATGTGATATTTTTCACCTTTTAATATCACAATTTTATCTTGTGATATTTTTCACCATGTGATATCATCATGTTATCATGTGATATTTATCTTCTTGTGATATCATCATGTGATATTTCCAGGTTAACGAGAGCGGAGGATCAGCTGGTGAGCAGCTTTCTCGCCGCTGTGTGGCGCTTTTGCACACAGGACTGAAGAGTGAAATGTGGCCCAACTCTGAACTTCACTTGCTGTGGTTGGACAAACTACTTCAAACTGTCGACCCCCCGCAACAGGGAGGGGTAAGATTAGGAGGAGATGTTATTATGTTAGTGGGGGCTTGTGTCGGGTGACTGTGTAGTAACAGCAAAATGAGGTTACAACACAGGTCAGCGTCAGGTTCCGGCATAATTTTCAGGAAAACGTTGGGCCTGACATAACACTCAGATATATTCCTCTGTTTTAAATTTACTTAATCTTTGTATTTTTAAACCTAATATGTTTTTCTTATACATAATGTTTTCTGCGTCATGATATACTATAAAGAAGGGAACAACCATTTTCGTATCTTAATCGAAGTCTGTGAAGTATGGCTTTTTTCCGCATGTGATTTTCCGAATCAACAGTCGCAAACTCGTTAACTGACAATTGCGCATCGTGTATTGAAACGTTGAATGTCATGCAAACCGCCCCAGACACATATATCGGCGCTAACAGTATGTGCCCTGCACCGAAACTGCACATTTATATTAGCAGGGAAACATCGGCAACATCTGCACTGCACTCGATCTTCTAAACCTCATTCTTTCCCTCATCCCAAAGTTGACTGTTATCCCAACCCTCAAACCGCTACAGCGAGGAATAGCTGCGTGTATGACCTCTACCAATGTCAAGGTCAGTGACAAATATGACGTCATTGTGTTGATTTAAATCCCGCAATTTTACTCGATGCTTCAATGACATGTTAAGATTAATTGTGACGTAACAGGTGTTATGATGACGTAATATCCAATCATAGTGACGTCACAGAGGGTATTATTGTTGCCAGGTAACGAGATCTGTCCATGGATTGTTGGCTCGTCTCTTCAGCTTTTTTCCTCCGACTGCCACAACGACATCTAGTGACGACATGGCGTCACGTGACGGAGCACGTGTGCTCAGTGATGCGGAACGTGAATTGGAGGTTTTGTATTCGGCTGTGGGGAAAACCATCACTGAAGGGTTAAGCAGTTATGAAAAATCCACCTCGAGTCCACCAGCTAGTAAGTTTCAGTGTAATTTGTTGTGAGAAGATAAAAGCGAATGAAACGGTAGTTTCTCTGTTTTTGTAAGCACAACGAAAACTGCTACCACTGAAAGTTAACTAACTAGCTTAAAAGAATAACGCAGATTTAGCTACAAGAGAAAACTTAATAATATCTGGATCTAAGTGAAACAAATTACAATTAACGCTAATATTTTTGCACACTATTGTCGGAACTACGAAACCAAAACTATGCTTATTTTTAAACAGGGATCTATATGTTAATGCACACAAACAAATTACCAACATTTTCCGGGGGGGGGGTCTATATGTTAATGCACACAAACAAATTACCAACATTTTCCGTTTTCAGCCGGATTATTCTCAACTCTGATGATCCTGAAAGCTTGCTGCGCTCACACACCCGCATATATCGATCATATGATCGGACTATTCATCAAAGCTTTTCACAAGCTCGTGAAAGATCATCTGCAGCCTCATCAACAAGCCGGGCAACCTGCTGAAGCAAATCCAAGTATGGTTTAATGTGATTAAAATCATTTCCAACATAGCAAGACTAATTGTGCCAATATTTAACCCAAAACTTACGTTTGTATGCTTGTGGCTTGAAGACTGGTAGGAAATCATTTTCAGAATCTATTTACAAGAATGTAAAAACAATCTTAAAGCTAATACTGTTTTGAAAAAGAAAAAAATATTCAAAAGAAAGTTGTATTTTTTGTTGCATTGATTCTTGTATGACTAAAGTTAAGCGTTCCTGTTTCCATCTTTCTTCTTACAAACAAACTTTTTATCCATTCCAGTTTTGAGTGAGCTGATCGTGGTTTGTCTCGAGTTGGTGAAGAATCGGGTTTCAACAATGAGCACAGAATCACGAAAGACTCTCATAAACGTGATACTCGTCCAAATCATCGAAAAATCACCAGATTCGAAGCTCATGAAGGCGGTCATCCGTATCATGGACGAGTGGCTCAAGGTGATTGGTCGGTTTAAATTTTGCGCCAAATCGCGTTGGTTAAAAACGGGGGGGGGGAAAAACAGGCTGATTATCGTGAAAGAACAAACGTCAAAATTTTGTAATAAAAATTATTGTTAAGTGGCTTGTGACGTCATACTTACTGATGATGTCATAGTCACCTCTTATCTATTGTTGCAGATGAAGCCTACGTCATCGGGTGACGTCATCCAGTCGCCATCTTTGCGGGAGAAATCTCATTTGTTGATTAAACTGATGAATATTGAGAAGAGGTTTCCAGATCAGAGCGAACTTCACACCGGGTTCCTGGAACTGGTCAATTATGTTTACAGGCGAGTCGAGTTTGATTGGTTGAAAATAATGTATGTTGGGGGTTTGTGGGGTAAATTTGGGACAACTGTAATCAATATCCAGTCGTGTTTCTTTGAAATAATTACATTACAACTAATATTGGAGATTGGTTAAGAGTATATTTGGAATAACTGATTTTTCAAATAATTACAACCTTAGTGTTTTAATGCGTATACTTTACATACTGTTGAGTTTTTTGATCATAGTTTAACGTATTTGGTTAAGTTATACAAAAAATTTGCAACAATTTGTCATATGATGAGACCTTGTGTCGAATCATTTATAGGCCTAATGCTTTTATATTCGTCCAGTGTTGCACTAATCAAACTTGAAAAGCTTTTAGCAGGCGCTTTTTTGTTTTGCTTTGCCTGCAAATAGTGTAAGATACTGACTCAGGTCAAAATATTCACTACAAAAAATATATATCTGCTAACGATTATTCCAAACTAAACAGATTCCAATCTTTTCGCAGGGACGACACATTAAGTGGAAGCGAACTTACGAGCAAATTGGAACCAGCATTTCTTGCGGGTTTGCGATGTTTCCAACCAACCAGCAGGAAAGCTTTCTTCGAAGTTTTTGACGGAAGTGTTAGAAGGAATTTGTTCGATCGACTTCTTTATATAACTTGCTCACAAAACTGGGAGGCCATGGGATCGCATTACTGGATCAAACAATGCATTGAGGTAAGACTGGTTGTCTGTAGTTGTTATTGTAGGTCGATTGTCGCTGTCGGTTTGTTTGTGTCGGAACCTGCGAGTTTTGTGCCCAAAACTTTTGTCAGCGTGCTCCCCTATGTAAGGTTTTTTCGTCTTATGACAAAAAAAAGGTTCAACTTGTAGTTGTTGGTTTTTATTTGTTTGTTTTTCTGTAGATTGCTTCTGTCGAACACAAATGCCACAGTTTTTGTTTGTTTATTTTTTCAACAACACAACCTTAATTTTTATTTATTCACCCACAGCTCATCTTCTCTGTGTGCGACCGCGACTCATCCATTATCGGCAGGGGAAGCCCCTACTTGCTTCCGGCCATTACTCACGTGATCAGCTTGGCGGACGCAACGGAGCGCGACGCTTTTAATTCTCTCGCCAAAGTGAAAACCGAGCCGATGGACATCGACGTCGACGGCAAAGAAGAGGTGAGTTTGAATTCCTACAAAATAATTTGGACAAAAAATAGCTTGTCGTCACGAACATGTGTGATCTTTGAAAACTAGGATTTAAAAATATGTGACGTCACCAACTTCTGTGACGTAATTTTGTCTGTTTGGGCGAGTTTATACAACGTTCAGTTAGTTTGATTTTCGGAAACTGGGATAAAAAATTTGTGATGTTAGCAAAAAGTCTGACGTATTTTGCCAGAAAGTTGAAAGTTGGAAAGGGGGGGGGGCTCTGTGACGTAATTTTGTCTGTTTGGGCGAGTTTATACAACGTTCAGATAGTTTGATTTTCGGAAACTGGGATAAAAAATTTGTGACGTTAGCAAAAAGTCTGACGTATTTTGCCAGAAAGTTGAAAGTTGGAAAAATCGATCAAAAATATGTGTGATGTGATTGCAGCGATTTTTTCATATCTTGCCATTCTTGTGAAGAGGTCACAATGTTCAGTCCGTTTTGATTTTTCTGGAAGTTAGATTCGAAAATGTTTTTTTTTCTGCGCGAAACTTTGTCTGATTCAGATGTTCTCTCGGATTGCGTTTTTGATACGCGTAATTTCCCAGGCTTGTAACTTTATGAAAACATGATGTTTAAGTAAAAGCATCGGGCCAATAAATGATAAGCTGCACTGTTTCGGCCTATAAGGTCTTGTTAGTGCAGCTGGTGACGAGAGATCGGCCGTATTGGCTAGTGCAGCATATGATGCTTGTGATATTTATGTGATGTTTTGACATTTTCGTCAGGAAGTTGAATCGATGATGGATCAGGGAGATGATGGAAAGAAACACGGATCGTCCAAGAAACCTCCCGTTTCCATGGAAGCAAGTGACGCAACTCAACAACTCAATACTGTCATACAAAGGTGACGTGATTGTGACGTAATTTTAACGGATTGTGAGATAATTTATTGGCGTATCTTGTTTACATTTTTCTTACGTCTGAAACACTATGTACGGATCTGTTAATAAGTTTAATGATGAATATAACGGTCCAAATAGACGTAAAAAGTGACATTGTTTAAACGTCTTTGTTTTAACAAGTTTAAGTTATTTTCTTGCAACGTACAATTTCCTACATCTCATCCAGACATTGGATGTTCCTGGAGTCTTTATCCGAGGCTCGTACGTCATCATTCCTTTTGGCGGCAACCCAACTTTGTCACAACGATTCACAACTTGCTCACACCGTTTGGTGCAGACTTTTCCCGAGAATCTGGTCTTCATTCACTGAACGACAACAATCGGTAAGTTAGCTGCAACAAACTAGAGGTGTTGGTTCGAATCCCACCTAGTTAGCGGTTTAAATCACACAAGTACCATGGCAGTTACTGGAGATGAAATTCGTTTTTTTCCCACTTTTTAAAGATGTTACTTTGTAGTTACCAAATTTGATTGTCTGAAATTAAGTTACTGCTCAAGATTGAACCAAACAGAACAATCGGGCGAGTTCATATGGGTAGAATAGGGGGGGGGGCCACACAAGTACCATGGCAGTTACTGGAGATGAAATTCGTTTTTTTTTTCACTTTTTAAAGATGTTACTTTGTAGTTACCAAATTTGATTGTTTGAAATTAAGTTACTGCTCAAGATTGAACCAAACAGAACAATTGGGCGAGTTCATATGGGTAGAATATGCAGAATTTCTTAAAAAAAACATAGCTTACTACAGCAATGAAGTAATCTGATAAGATTAAACAAATTATTGCAGATTGTACCAGCCTAAATTCTCAATATCGGTCGTCATCCATTTACCACAAACATCGCCACCATTTTTATCAGATTATCAAACTTGATTTCTCCCACAGATATTAAGTGGAGAGATCAGTGCTTTCGTGTGCAGCGGATCTCACTTGGTTCAACAAGATTGTCAGCCTTCCTCTGTTCACACGGTAGTGGAATCCCTAACGACTTGCGTTCCAAGCATTTCACTCAAACCACCAGTGATCAAATACCTCGGAAAGTAAGTTACAGGGGTTGGTGGTTCGAATCTTGCCTACAGCCTATCTCATAACATGTGTCTGAAGAGATATTATCCATTATTTATTATTACAACTTACTGCGTGGTTTTTGGGGCTGGGTAACAAAATGTGGGATTTTATGTTTTTGCTTGAATTTTATTTACTGCCAAATGCAACGTTTTTCATATTGAAGTTGTAATTATAGATTCTACACTTTTAGCTTACAACTTGTGGCGCGATAGAATTATAAACTGTTCTGAAAATGTTCCAGCGTACAACTTGTTACAAACTAATCAGAGTTTTTTGAATTATAGGTTGTTGGTGCTTGATGCATTCAACTTTTTCAAAACCTTTTTACACAGTACTCAAACCTAGTTCGACTCATTCCTGTATATGTTACGATAATGTCGTCATATACAGGATTCTGGCATTCACAAACCTAACCAACTTTCCCCATTATACCCCCAAACTTTATTTTGCAGAACACACAACTTGTGGTTCAGGTGCGCTCTTCTGCTCGAACAAATGTCAGAAGAATGTGGCCTCGACATGTCCAAGGTCAAATCTGTCACCTCAAGTTCATACGAACCTGACCCCATTGTTACTAAGCAACAGTCGGTAAGTGGACGCTGAGTGATGCTGTGTAGTTTGTAACATTTCAAATGTTTTCTGGGATTAAACTGGAAGGGCATGTAAACAATATTTGGGTTAAAGTATGAATTTGTAAATGCGGATGCCCCCAAATTGAAGACATTTACATGACGAATATCAAAACGACTCATATACAAGGAAAAAGGCAACTTTTTTCAAACGTTTCGGCAAATGCCCATACCTTCATCAGTGATATGCTGGAGACATTTTGCCTTCTTAAAATTATCAATTTTTGCATGTTTTTGAGCTGTTGAAAACTAAATGTAACTAGAAATAATGTGGGAATAGAAAGGAAGCAGCTGGGGGGGGGGTTAAAATTATCAATTTTTGCATGTTTTTGAGCTGTTTTTTAAAACTAAATGTAACTAGAAATAATGTGGGAATAGAAAGGAAGCAGCTCGATTTATTTGGTCGAATTAAGGGCAGGAAACCTCGTTTTTAAAGCAGGTTGCAAATTCAGTGAAGTCAGTCTAGTATAAGTTTCCCTGTTTCTAGGTGTTGGACTCGTTGTGCGACCTTTACTCGTTGCTTCGTGAGGAAGACATGTGGACGGGTTTGTGGCAGAGGAGATGTATTTATCCTGACACTGCGAAGGCGATGTCATACGAACAGCAGGGATTCTTCGAACAAGCGCAAGTAAATAAAATTGTTGACATATAGATAAAGTGGGTTTTGTGTGCGGATACCGATGATGCAGCAACGGCGAAATTTGTTTATCTTAAAATCTTGAATGACTAAATGTTTTTCATGAACTTGAATCAGTAAGCATAAGGTTCATTATAGTCTTCATCCATCCAAATATTTCGGGTCAAAATGCTTGTTGTGTTTTCTTACTTTTACAAAACTCGAAAATAAATCGGGCCACGACTTGGCAGGTGGTTCATGGCCTGAAACGAGTCAAGAGTCATTGCCTTAACCAAACCAATCGATTATATTTTTCAGTCAACATACGAAGGTTTGATGGCCCAAGCACGTGAAGAACACAACAAGGGTCCTGCTCCTTACAGTGCAATCCCCGAATACAAAGTTTGGGAAGATCACTGGGTCAGATGCTGCCAGGAACTTAATCAGGTTATAACTTACACTTGTTAACAGTGTTAAACATTTTTTGTCGCAAGTCTGTGTGCTAAACTTTTTTCACTTGTACTCTTAATGATGACATAAAATTTCTTGAATCCTTCTACGTTGATTGACAGAAATAAACGGTTTCTAAGAATTGTCATAAAACTAAAAAAACAATATTGATAGTTTGTTTATGCATGGGGGGGGGGGGGGGGGGGGGGGGGGGGGGGGGGGGGGGGGGGGGGGGGGGGGGGGGGGGGGGGGGGGGGGGGGGGGGGGGGGGGTCATAAAACTAAAAAAAAACAATATTGATAGTTTGTTTATGCATACAGTGGTGCTGTTGTTAGAGAAATACTCCAACCGTACCCAAACTCTTTTGTGACGTCACAGTACTTGTATTGTTACAGTGGGAGATCCTGAATGAATATGGAAGTTGTAAAAGCGTTTGCAATCCTCATCTGGTGGTGGAATGCGCGTGGAGGCTTCCTGACTGGAACAACATGAAAGGTTGGTTTGTTGAAACCGAAAGATCATGGGTTCGAATCCCACATCGTCCGTTATACATTCAATGCTGTTTTGTCTGTCTTGGTTGCTTTCAGCGTGGTTGTCAAAAATTAGACAAACAAAATTCATCCTTAAATCAGGTATTCCATAAACTTTGTTTAAAAGATTAATGCAGTAACTTTTTTTCTTTAATGCTACCTCACAAAACGTGAACAAGTGGGATCGTTTTCGGTTTTGCAGCACAGGGCATGCCATAAGTGAGATGCAACCCTTCTATTAAGTTGTGGGCTGTAACTTTCCGTTTATAAGTTTCAATATATTTCTTGTCTTTGTGCAGACGCTCTCGTCCAAGTAGAGATGTCTTACCCGAAAGAGATGGCCTGGAAAGTTTACGGGGGGGGGGTCTTCTATTAAGTTGTGGGCTGTAACTTTTCGTTTATAAGTTTCAATATATTTCTTGTCTTTGTGCAGACGCTCTTGTCCAAGTAGAGATGTCTTACCCGAAAGAGATGGCCTGGAAAGTTTACATGTACCGGGGATTCCTAGCTATCTGCCACCCTGAAGATCATCACCTCAACCTGATTGAGAGATTGGTTGATATGGCGAGTTCGCAAGCTATCAAGGTAAATTGCTGGGACGACCATATTGTGTGTAAACTGTGAATGAATATTTGAGCAATATATTGAACTTAAGATAAAGGTGCTGGAGCGTTCATGCAGACCATAACGGCACGCTCACATGCAAATCACAGTACCCCACGCCATTGAAAGGCCACCTTTTTCTAGCCCATTTCTTGTCATATGGGAATGCTTGGGAGACCGACTTGATTCGGTGTAAAGCCTTCAATAGCCTGACGTGCTATGATTTATATTGAAAGTGTTTTTAATTTGATAACCTACGAAGAAACACCGAACTGATTTTATATTTACGGAATAGTTGGGGGGGGGGGATTCGGTATTACGCCTTCAATGGGCCTGTCGTACTATGATTTATATTGTAAGTGTTTTAAATTTTATAACCTACGAAGAAACACCGAACTGATTTTATATTTACGGAATAGTTTGGTTTGGGCCAAGTTTGTTGCAATCAAATCATGTCTAATGTAAAGTTGGAATAGTGTTTCAACTATAAAACATTGTTTTCTGTGCAGAAATATTATTTTTGGAGTTATGCTTTAGTCTGCTTGAAACGTATTTTATATGTGCAAAAATACATACATTTATAAACAAACTTTATATCCTATTCTTATGAAGTGGCATATATGACTTTTGTTAAACAGGAATGGAAGCGCATCCCCCGTATTGTGTCTCACATTCACACTCCCCTCCTACAAGCTGCTCAGGAAATCATCGAACTGCAAGAAGCTGCTCAGGTTTGTTAGATTAAAATACCACAGGCTGTGGGTTCGAATACCAGTGACAATAACCAAAAGTGCTAAGCTTGTCGTCACATCCCACTATTTATAAATATTTATTTTAAACTTGCAACAATCACGAGATAGATATCGTAAAAAACTAACGCTGTCATGGGAGATGTCGTGGAAACATCATATTGTCATAAAAAGGTTTCGTAGAAAACTAAACGTACCATGAAAAGGTATCGTGAAGACCTAAATGTATCATGGAATACTATCATGAGAACCGTAAAGTATCATTAAAAGATATCGTGAAAACCTAAAACTGTCACGAAACAGGCCCCGTGAAAAATAAAACCATTACAAACATTGTCGTGATTATTTCAGGTCCACCAAAGTCTACAGCCGAGCAACATAGGTCGGAGCAACTCGCTTCACGACATGAAAGCAATCGTGAAAACTTGGCGGAATCGACTACCCATGACGTCAGATGATCTGTCTCATTGGAGCGACATTTTCACATGGAGACATCATCATTATCAGGTATTATAGCTAAACATTGGTTGTTGGAACTTAACAATAGTCGATCAATGTTGGGATCAATGCTGATGAAGTTAAAGTTTTTGAAAATCGAATGTTTTGCGCAATTTAGTTGACGGGGGGGGGGGATTGCTTGCAACTGGTGAAGTTAAAGTTTTTGAAAATCGAATGTTTTGCGCAATTTAGTTGACCAAATAGCAAAGCATACAATGTAATATATTTTTTTATTTTTGTAATTGTAAGGAAAGAGTATTAAGTTGCACTTGCATAACTGAATGTGTATTTTGAGTTGAGTTTATTTCGCTTGGGGAAAGAAACATAGCGTCACAATTGCAGTAAAACATTCACCAAGTCGGAAATAGCTGCACAAAGTTGAAGCGTTATGAGGCGCAAAGCTGAACGCGCTGTAGCTAAACCTATTATAAAGCGTTATGTGCTATATATTTGTATATATTATAACACAAACATGGCTACATCAACAAGGCGCAAATGGTTTGTTCAAATGGAAATTAAAATAGGTGTAAAACGTTATAGAGCGCAAAATAGTGGATGGCTCAATGACTGGATAATGACTAAACGCGCTGCAGCTACACCGTATCATAAAGAGTATTTAAAGTTGTTGTTTTTCTCAAAGATTTTAAAAAATAAAAAAAACTCGTTCAAACAGGCGATCGTGCAAGCTTACGACACAGCGTCAGCATCTCAGCAAGACCCGAACGGGGGGGGGGGTTTTTTATTTTTGAACTGTAAGGGAAGAATATTAAGTTGCACTTGCATAACTGAATGTGTATTTTGAGGTGAGTTTATTTCGCTTGTTGAAAGAACACATAGCGACACAATGTCACTAAAGCAATCACTAAGCCGGAAATAGCTGTTCAGTGTTGAAACGTTGTGAAGCGTAAAATAGTGTGTGGCACAATTGGTGGATAATGGCAAAACGTGCTGCAGCTACACCGTATTATAAAGAGTATTTTTATTTTTTTCTGATTTTTTTAACACTAAATTTTCTCACTCGAACAGGCGATCGTGCAAGCTTACGACACAGCTTCAGCATCACAGCAAGACCCGAACTCGACGCACGCAATGTTGGGAGTCCACGCTTCCGCCTCTGCAATCATCCACTATGGAAAGGTTGCGAGGAAACATGGTCAGATCAACTCCGCTCTCGATTCCCTTTCTCGCATCCACGCTATTCCTTCTGTTCCCATCGTCGATTGTTTCGGGGGGGGGGAATCATCCACTACGGAAAGGTTGCGAGGAAACATGGTCAGATCAACTCCGCTCTAGATTCTCTTTCTCGCATCCACGCTATTCCTTCTGTTCCCATCGTCGATTGTTTCCAGAAGATTCGACAGCAGGTGAAGTGTTATCTGCAGATGGCTGCTGTGATGGGGAAGAACGAATGCATGCAGGTGAGAAGGTTGAGGGTTCGAATCCCGCCGAGGCTGACTATCCCCAAGAAAAAAATATGTTTTTGTTTTTGATGACCTTAACGCAACAACTATTTGTGAGAAGAACTGGTTTAGGTTCTTAAGCCTTTTCGGGAAACAAAGTAGATGGGGGGGGGGTGATGACCTTAACGCAACTATTTGTAAGAAGAACTGGTTTAGGTTCTTAAGCCTTTTCGGGAAACAAAGTAGATAAAATTTACTTGGAAAAAATACCTAATTGAACAATAACATAAAAATTTAGTTACTAGAATTAGTGAGTGATAAATGGCTGCTTTCTAACGTCTGAAATTCTTTAGAATGCAAATTTAACTGAGTTTGATTTAAACACAACCGCTAAATAATAGAAAAATAAATCAAATTTTCGTTTTTGTGTTCGTCATACTTCTTCTAAAGTTACGTTCGAAATATTTAACTAGACAAACTTTATATGGGTTGATATCCAGGCAGTATATCATTTTTATTGAACTTTTATATTTCAGGGTTTGGAGGTGATTGAATCAACCAACCTCAAATATTTCACACACGAGATGACAGCAGAGTTTTACGCGTTAAAAGGAATGTTTCTGGCCCAGATAGGAAAGTCTGACGAAGCCAACAAAGCTTTCTCTGCCGCCGTTCAAATGCACGACCACCTCGTGAAAGCCTGGGCTCTCTGGGGAGATTATCTGGAGTCTGTATTCGTCAAGGTTTGTTGCCGTGTTTGTTGGTTATTTGTCTTTGATTCTACCTTCGTGCACTTTATGCTTTCCCAACTAGAGTAAAAATAAATCTCTTGACTCAATTTAACACTTTATAACATTCAGAGACCTTCGAACATTTTAATCCTCGTGCTATTCTAACCTCATTGTTGCTGCCTCTGGGAGTTTCTTTTTCTTTATTTTATTTTTCACTTGTTGGGACTCAGTCTTGGTAAAAGTTTGGGTTTGAGCCTACCCTTGAGGCCATGGCGTTAAGGTTTCTCGCTCAGAGATACAGAATAAGGATCAAAAGGGGATCAAACCGCAAACTGCGTGCTTTTTGCGGCATTAGTTTCTAACACAATATTTTTTTCAACCTTTCTGGTCCGGCAAATTCTGCCGGTGTAAAACGACTAAATGTATATTTAAGTTCCTGCAATAAAGTTGTCAATATTTCCCAATTTTTCAGAACGGGAATCCCCCTAACACTGCTGAGCACTCAGGCGTGTCAGCGATCACGTGTTACCTCCACGCATGTCGTCACCAGAACGAACACAAATCGCGGAAATATTTGGCCAAAGTCATCTGGTTGCTAAGTTACGACGACGCTCAGTGCACGTTGGCCGAGGCCGTCGATAAAGTGAGTTTGGATAAAAAACTATTTATTATAATGTTCTGTGAAATTAAAACATGAATTCGAATTGGAAGAGAACTTGTTGGGTCAAAGTTTAAACTCTTACACTTCAACACTTAACATTTTATATCTATAAACTTAAGACATTTTTTCTTTGAAAGTAAACTATTCATCCGAAACTGTCGCTACCTTGTCCTTGCAGTAAAGTTACTGATTTTATCTTTTGCTTTTTTCGCCTCAGCATCTAGTTTGTGTAAAAATATTCACTCACAGTTCTTAATCATATGTGGTCATCCCCAATATCTACAATACTACGGCACCTTCCCACCCCAACTAACTTATCCCTCTTTCCCCCAGTATTCCGTCGGCGTCCCTCCGATCCAGTGGCTTGCTTGGGTTCCACAACTGCTCACTTGTCTAGTTTGTGGACACGGTGGAAAGTTACTTAACCTTCTCAGCCATGTGAGTATATTTGACCTTCTGTATTGCTGGTGAAAACTAAAACGTTTCTATAACTAATGATGCCACGAGCAAACTTCGGAACTTTTTAATGAAAAAAAAAACATACCGTTTCAGGTGGCTCGAGTTTACCCTCAGGCAGTTTACTTTCCGATCCGGACTCTCTACTTGACTTTGAAAATCGAACAACGAGAAAGATACAAGAGCGCCGAGGCGACCCCAAGCGGCGAGAAGAAACCGAAACTCTCTACTGACAGCCAGGTGGGGAGTCCCCTCCGTTCTATGCTGATATTATATGAATTATTTTTTTATTTTCAAAGTAAAAACAATAAAGGTTTTTGAACCAATATGAGGTAATTTAACTCGACTAATGTGTCCAATTTACCAATTTCATATTCATTTTAATTTGGTCAAATATTTATTTTACAGACATCTGAAAGTTCGGAACTGCAGCCTGACCAACCGGACAGTCAAGGTTAGTCAAGAATTCTTTAAAACAAATATTAGCTGCAGACAGTGCTTGCAGTCCAACCTATACGATCTCATCAGTACAGCTTACAGCGTGACAAAACAAGGCATATTGACTAGTGCAGGCATTTAACGGCGCATTTATTTGCTATTTGCTTTCTCAATTATTCCTATGTTTGTAAATTTTGTCATGTAAACATGAGTGTTACAATCTCCATGTTATTGTACAACTATTTATTATGCAAGAGGTTTCATACCGAATCACAGCCGAGACAATGTGTAAGGTGTAGAATAAATGTAGCTTGCGGTGGGATTCGAACTCTCAACTGTGGCCTTTCTTGGTCTTGTGCTCTGCTAAATTACTTTGTCCGCTTTTTGATTAATCCGTTTTCCCACGCAGATTCAAAATCGCAGCCGCTTACATCCAGCCAATCATCATCTAGTGGCGGCGATGCTGGTCCAATCAGAGCCACTCCATCGATGTGGAGGTGTAGTAGAATCATGCACATGCAGAGAGATCTTCATCCAACTCTTCTCTCATCCCTGGAGGGAATCGTCGACCAGATGGTCTGGTTCAGGGAGAATTGGCATGAAGAGGTGACTTTAATTTTTTTACTGTTTTAATTTATGCGTCTTTTTGTGTTTCAAACAGTTTGCTACTATCCCGTTTAGTGTTTAGGACTAAATTTTGTGTGATTGATTCTTAATGTAAATGCCACATCATTTTGCGTTCTGTTTGTTTTCGTTTTTCTTTCTGTTTATGCTTATTTTTGTTTGTGATTTTTTTGAAGAGATTTCAAACAGTTTGTTACTGTTTACCAAACTTTTGTTTCATTGATTTTTAACGTAAATGCCACATATTTATTTGTTTTTTGAGCTTTAGTTTTTTTTTCAGGTTCTTCGTCAACTTTGTCAGGGTCTCGCGAAATGTTACAACGTCGCGTTCGAGAACAAAGCGGCGGTTTCCCGCGCCAAAATCACCCCCCACACCCTCAACTTTGTTCGAAAACTCGTTTCAACTTTCGGAGTCGGAATCGAGAACGTTTCAAACGTCACACAGACTTTCTCCAGTGCTGCATCGGAATCGTTGGCTCGTCGCGTCCAGGTGGGACACGTGATAATCTTGCAAGTCACTGATAAACTTACAGGTCACGTGATATAGTTGTAGGTCATGTGATACAGTTACAGGTCACGTGATACGCTTGCAAGTCACGTGATACACTTTTAAGTCACATGGAACAGTTTCAGGTCACGTGATAAACTGGCAGATCACGTGATACAGTTGCAGGCCACGTGATATACTTACACATCACGTGATAAACTTTGAAGTCACATGAAACAGTTGCAGGTCACATGATACGCTTGCAAGTGTATCACGTGATCTGTAAACCATCAATTTTATTTGTGTAGGCCAAATCAGCAGTTATACCGATGACAACACATGCGTTTGATCTTGTCCATCGAATTTGTAACACAAAATAGTGTTGATATGTTGATTTTGTATTGTTGACATGGCCTCTACAGTATTAAATACACTGGGGAAAGTGGTTGTGGCGTTGGTTTAACAACACTGACCATGTTTGCTACCCTTACTCAATGAACATGAAACAACTAAGCCAGGATGATGTTTGACCCGGCATGACCTGTTGACGTCATATATAATGACGTGATTATTTGCATATCAGGCCACAGCGCAAGACCCGGTTTTCCAGAAGATGAAGACGCAGTTCACAACCGACTTCGATTTCAGTTTGCCGGGTTCAATGAAGCTCCACAACGTCATACAGAAACTCAAGAAGTGGATCAAAATATTGGAAGCAAAAACCAAGGTATGGACTCTGACTATGTTTACATGCCACAGTGTGGTTGGAACTTACAATTATGTTGTTGTAAGTTTCACCAACTGCAAGCTCGGCGTTTGTTCCACAAAACTTTGTTGAATTTGGGGTGCTTTGTATAAAAGAGTTGAAAGGTGTTTTTGTGATCGAATATTGTTAGCGTGCAATTTGCTGACCCCAAGCAATAAGTCCAGATGTCTAGCTGGCAAAGGTGTATGTAATTTAACTTGTCTGAATTAATTTATCAGCGTGTACCTCAGTTGTTGGAGGTTGAGCCGGTTTAGTTCATGTTGTTGGTTCGAATCTCATCGCGAATTGCCAAGATTGCGTCTTTTTAATTGCCGTTTATGACAAGACAATTGCACATCACAAAACAACAATGACCACTTCGCAACGTAGTAATATTTTACACAAAAACATTGGCTTGTATCATCGTGCTAACAATAACAAGTTTATTACGCTTACCCACAGATAATGCCGAAGTCGTTTTTGATCGAGGAAAAATGTCGGTTTTTGAGCAACTTTTCTGCGAGCACAGCGGAAGTTGAAATTCCCGGTGAATTTCTGATGCCCAAACACACCCATTATTACGTCAAAATCGCTCGATTTATGCCTCGTGTTCACGTGGTGCAGAAACACAATACTGCTGCTAGGAGACTATACATCCGTGGACACAACGGAAAGATTTATCCATATTTGGTAAGATTAAAACTGCTACTTGTTTGATAATTTTTTTGGCATATTAAAGAAAAAAAATCTGGATTGTCGATTTTTTGGTTGTTGATGAAAGAATGTCAAAAACATCCATATAAACTGAAGACACGGCACACCGTTTCATCCTATAAGGTCTCAACAGTGCAGGTGGTGACAACGAACTAGCTGTATTGGATAGTGTTGCCAGACTGTAACTTCACCAAGCTGTTCGATGCCACAACTGGGCATACACCACAGAGTAAACTGGCTCACAATGACCAAGCAACTTCCTGGGAACTAAAGTGGTGTTGACTCAGTGTCATTTTTGCAATTAACCAATAAACCTCGTTGAACGAATCCTAAAATCAAAATATTACAATTGTTTCTTATTGCCTCGAATGTTTTTACCTGCCTAATGTCACGCCCCCTAATACCTGCCAATCACGTTACAGGTGATGAACGACGGATGTCTGATCGAGTCTCGGAGGGAGGAAAGAGTCCTCCAGCTCCTCCGACTCCTCAACCCGGGATTGGAGAAGCGCAAAGAGACCGCCAAGCGTCAACTCCTCTTCACTGTGCCACGAGTGGTCGCTGTTTCGCCCCAGATGCGTTTGGTCGAGGACAACCCATCTTCACTGTCGCTCCTCGACATTTACAAGATCAGGTGAGAATGTGGATTTGGTGGTTTCGTTGTAATTTTATTTGAGTACGTTCAATTACGGATTTCCCAACTAAACAGGCAAACAAAATCGATGAGGTTCTACTGCTCTATGGTGATTTTTCATGACACGCCAACCGAAATGTGTGTTTATATTAAAGTAACAATTTAACCTGTTACACTGCTTGTTTTCGGTTTTTATCATTCCATTGTCTTAAAATTCAGCCTTACATGCACAAAACACTTTGTTCTCTGCTTACTATTAAGGTCACCTGACACAATCCACTACGTCCCACAAAAAGGTTGGCAAAAGCCATCCTGAAATTAACATGGGCACACGCCTCTTAAAAGGTTGCCGACCCCTGCCCTACAGCGTTGGATATTTTGTGACTGTGGTGGAACGTATGTTGTGCAAACATTGCAGTGATGTTGGAGCAAGTTTGCCAGCAGACGTACAACCATCGTCACCCGAACATCGCCAAATATTAACTTAAAAACGGGGTGATATGAACTTTACATAACTTTTTGTGCTAAATAAACCTGGCAAACTGTTTGTATCAAGGGTAAAATCCTTCAGTAATTATTTGATTTGCCATTATATATATATATATATACACACACATATATTTATTTCAAATTAATAATAGATGCACAAAAAAATCAGTGGAGCATGACGCCCCTATAACCCGCTTCTATGAACGACTCACAACGGTTCAAGCAAGATCGACCCAGGTGTGTTATGTTAAAGTTTAAAGTTTCTGGGGTGTTGTATTTCCTGTCGTATTTCATTTCTTAGTTGTTCTAACCTTTGCACTGCTTTAAACTTGTGTGATTTTAAACCATGATACAAACGCCATGTTTAATTTAAACTTATTGGTTTGTTTTTTAATTGTGAAAGTTGCTGATTTGAAACAATAAACTGACATTCTGCTAAGCAGCGCTACCCAACCCTCACTGTTTGTGACACACTCACAAATTACAATATTGTTCGTCGCACACTTTGCAAGCTCAAAAAGTGTTCAAAGAAATTGGATTGCATCTTTACATATGTTTACTTTTGATGACAAATAGTGTAAACTACTGGATCTTGGACGCTGTCATGCAAACCTGCTTCTCGACATTATAAACTAAAACAATAGGGGGGGGGGTTTAAACTTATTGGTTTGTTTTCCTTGTGAAAGTTGCTGATTTGAAACAATAAACTGACATTCTGCTAAGCAGCGCTACCCAACCCTCACTGTTTGTGACACACTCACAAATTAGAATATTGTTCGTCTCACACTTTGCAAGCTCAAAAAGTGCTCAAAGAAATTGGATTGCATCTTTATGTATGTTTACTTTTGATGACAAATAATGTAAACTACTGGATCTTTGACGCTGTCATGCAAACCTGCTTCTCGACATTATAAACTAAAACAATATGTGATAGTCGGTTTGCAGCAGTTACATCAACAATTTTAAGTTTAATTGCAACATTTCAAGTCTAACTAAGATCTTTACAACCATATAATTCATTCCTTCAAGTTTTTCTTAGTGTCTGTTTCGGATTTTGCTTAATCTTTTACAAACAATAAGTCCCATAATTTGGAGAACAATTACATCACTTCTACCACTACGCAGGTTTCACATCAAGTCCTGCGTGATATTCTCAAAGACGTTCAGAGCAATCTTGTGCCTCGCAGTATGCTAAAGGAGTGGGCGATCAATGCATTTCCTGATGCTACGGATTACTGGACATTCCGCAAGGGGGGGGGGCTTTTTAGTGTCTGTTTCGGATTTTGCTTAATCTTTTACAAACAATTTCTTCTTTGGAGCCTCAGAACAGTTTTTATCACTTCTACCACTACGCAGGTTTCACATCAAGTTCTGCGTGATATTCTCAAGGACGTTCAGAGCAATCTTGTGCCACGCAGTATGCTAAAGGAGTGGGCGATCAACGCATTTCCTGATGCTACGGATTACTGGACATTCCGCAAGTCTCTCTCGCTCCATCTAGCGTTACTTGGTTTCGCAGAGTTCGGACTCTACTTGACTCGGTTGAAACCGGAAATGATGCAAATTGCGCAGGATTCCGGTCATTTGCATGCGGCCTACTTCCGGTGAGACGAGAAATTACATCTAGTTTTTTTTTCAACAGATAAATTAATGTTAATTTTGTTTTCTTTTAAATGAACAGTTGGCATATAGCTTAAACAACGAGACACATGCAAAATCTAAAAAAGTAAATTTGAAAAGAACAATATCAAATACAGTAAAAGCCAAAAACGTGCGGTTTAAAGCGGAATATAGTTACCCATTGTCTTATTCCGGTGATAGCGCACCAATACTAGCGGTTTTTACAAAGTTTTTTGATTAATTCATAACGTCGCCAAGTTTTTATCGCAGATTTGATGTGAGCGATGCGAGGGGTGAATTAAACGCGAACCGTCCAGTTCCATTCCGTCTCACCCCGAATATTGCTGAGTTCCTATCGCCGGTGGGTGTCAGTAGTGTGCTCACAGCGGCCATGATTGCAACAGCCCGATGTTTTCTTCAACCAAACTTCAAGGTAACATTTTTTTGTTAGATTAAAAGCATTTTCTTAAGCTTTATACTTGCTTGTTACGTCACGATGATGTAATCAACCATTGTGCGTCATCAAGAAGTTTAACGTGTCAGTTTTATTTTTAGTTCGAAGGTTTATTGCGCGCAGTGATGCGTGACGAGATAATCACATGGCACAAGAAAAAACAGGACGACAACAACAGCAGCCAATCAGCGCCTGCCACGTCACAATCCAACACCACGTTGCAACCTCCGGAAATGGAAAGGTTAGAAATTTTAGTTAGTTATATATACTGAAACTTTAGATTAACATGAATGTAAGACCAGCGATTTACTCATTCTTAAAAGAAAAATCTAGCCTGCGGTAGGATTCGAACCAACGACCAGAGTCTTTCCGGAACTCGCGCTCTCTCTTAGTTAAGCTTCAAAAATTTAAACATTTCCACGTTATATTCTTTTGTACCATTTTAACTTGAAGGATGCAAGGTAAAACAAACAATAAATTCCGTTACAATTGTCATTCACAAAAAGGATCGGTAGTTTGATTGTGACGCCATAATTGTTTGCAGCGATCAGCTGGTGACTTTAGTCAACCACGCTGTGACGTCAGTGATGACGCGATTACAAACTCTGGCCACCATGGAAGGAGGAGAGAGCAAAGTGACGACACTTGTTGCTGCAGCGAATTCGCTGGACAACTTGTGCAGAATGGATCCGGCCTGGCATCCGTGGTTGTGACGTCATAAACACTATTGTACGTCACAGTGTATTAGCATGCAACATTAACTGCCAACCTCGTGTGCTTTTTGTACATTTGTAATGAATTGTGCCATTAACCGATTTTCGAGTGCGTAGAAATAAAATTGCCAACTTAGTTTATTGTGTCCTTGTTACTATTTGTCGGTTATTTGCTCGTTTGCTAACATTTATCCTGAAGTTCTGCTTTCGTGTGCAGAAATGCGGTCTGCTAAAAGTGACAACAGTTCTGTTCAATTGCGATATGCCGTGCACAGTAATGCGTCTTTGATGTTACTTTCTGAAACGTCTTTTGTAAAAACTTGTGTTCCAACAAATAGAAAGAATTTAATTATTTAAAAATTAGAGTAGAAATCCAAAATCGCCTGTTCGAGACACAAGTAGACGGCTAAATTACATTGAAAGGTGGTTGTGCTTTCTGATAGAGATATTTTGACCAGGTTTGAAAATGTACTTGCCGCTTATGGAATCAGATACGTTTTACTTCTCAAATAAAATTGTTGTTTAAAAATCCGTTTAAGGATCTTCAGAACAGCCTTTGCCAATTCGTTTGAAACCGCCAACTATTCTTGGACCCTTTTCTGTGTTTGCAGGAACGTAACTGTTTTTCTTTACCTAATGATTCAGCATTTTTGCAACCCTTAGGAACCTGAACCTCCTGGAAACCTTTGCTTAAATGTTAGGGTGTCAGCCAGCGAAGTGTCAACTTTAGCAGGTGGTCCATTTCAAAGTGAACTAAAAAAAGAAATTTCGTGTCAAGTTTTGTTCGCACGGGAGGCTGTCACGCAAAAGTGCCTGACATATTTATCACAACTCACTAATACACATGTCAACCAGTACATTACTGTAGATTAGGGTAGTGATATCGTCTTATCGTCCATTATTCGCATTCCAATGAAACCTGATCAGCTTTTTGCTAAACTCGCGGGCAGCGCTATAATAAACTGCACGTGCTAGCGAATGTTACAATTCAGCAAAAACTTTGTCGCAAACGTTTGTAAATATTATACTTCGGTTGGCAAATAAAAACAAAGTCGCTCTTTGCAGCGAAACCCCCGCTTTATTCCTAGTTGCCTAGGTCAGTGGTGGTCCGCGGCCCGGTGCCAGTCCGCGAGAAGTTCGTTACCGCGCCATATACTTTTTCAGGTTAAATTCTTTGAAACATTGCATTTTGTTTCCTGGGGATGATAAACTAATTTAGAAGTTTAAATTGCTCAATATTTGTTGTTTTTTGAAGGCCGGTCGCGATAAAACTTTAGTTTTTTAAAATGGTCCGCAAGACTAAAAAGGAACGTTCGAAGAAAAATAAAATACTTAGATGTTGGCTGCTAAAATAAAAAAAATGTTGGCCGCTTTAAATTGTCTGTAATTCTTTCCACCATGTAAGAGACAGTAAAAAGCAAAGATTTAACTAAAAAAATATTACAAAGTCGTATGTAGTGTTTCCTAACTGCTAATTGCTATTACATTTTTTTCGACTGAACCCAGTTTACACACCTGGGGGATTGTGACGTAACACAGCCATCATCTCTCGACAATTGAAATCGCGCTTCGTCACAGACGCAACATTCCGACGTCGAAGCGAGGAGAGCGCGACGCACGCCTTGTGACGTCACAATCTGCGCGGCTCGGGAATTGAGTTGTTGGCAGTTGAGCCGCAGTTCGTCTGTTGCTGCTGATAGCGAAGGCTGGAAGCTTCCAGACCCCAGATCGAATTGGAGTTCAGTTCAGTTTTGCTTGTAGAAGTTGTTTCTTATCTGTCACTGGACCAGCCATTTGACTTAATGGTTTCCGCGGCAACATTTTTCACCGTTTGTTTGACAAGAAACAGATTCCTGATTGTGGTTTGAAGTGAAAGTCGAAATTTTTGTGGATTCTCAGTTAAAAGCTAGACCTGCTTTGTAAGATCGAGATAGTGGTGCTGTGTTCTGTAAAATGTATTTCTTGTGTGGAAAATACTTCAGATAACAAGATGAATTTTACTGTGTCTGCTAGGGTTTCTCTTTAACGGAGCTTAGTGTCCAGCCTTTTTGCAAGCAACCGCTGATTTAGAACACTTGGCTTTGTTTAGGAGTCAAAGTTGCATAAAACATACGTCATTGCACCAATAACTTTATGCGACACTTATCAAGTAATTGATGCGAGTAACGACTCACTGAATAATGTAAGTTATATTTTAAAGCAGATTATTTTAGCTACGTTGCACTAGTAGGTGTTATAAGGTTGTAAGCCGCCACTCTCTGTCATAACATAAACATCTGCTTGGTTAGTTTGAATTTGCATTTCATAGTTATGTTACTTGCACGACACAGATATAGAAAGTTCACTGGCTAATCACGAACACAAACTGTTGAAGATCTTTAGCTAGCAGCGTAAATGACAGCAGCCTCGCAAATTCGCACAAAATTCCGCGGTTTATTGGTTCATGTTTTCCGGCAAAGCTGAAAATTATTTTGGTACCTTAAGCCGGTCGCTTGCGGCAGAACTTCTGGCAGTGAGGCAAATTTCATGTTGTGCTGAGGGGGGGGGGTTCGGTTCATGTTTCCCGGCAAAGCTGAAAATTATTTTGGTACCTTAAGCCGGTTGCTTGCGGCAGAACTTCTGGCAGTGAGGCAAATTTCATGTTGTGCTGATTGAACGTTTGTGTTATAAGTTGTCAATAGTAATATCATAGTTGGTATAACATGATTGGTAATGTTAAGAATGCTGTTTGTGTTTGATTGTTATTGTGGAACATCGACACAATGGGTTAACAAAAAACTTGTTATTTAACAGGTTTCCATTGTTGAACAAACAGCATTAGTTATAAATCGAATTTGTTTGTTACAATAACAACTGCACTTAATATGGTGAAGTTTGGCCTGTAGTAACCCCACACACGCCCACATATTGTGCCAATCAAGTCTGGTTAAGTCTTTGACAAGTTGAGGATGTGTTGACAATGGATTCGTTCGATTATTCCAATCAACCCACTTTTCCTCTTGACAGCTGTGATCACGTGAAACCTGTCAATGTGACGCAACAGGTAAAGCTATTTAAACGTCATAATAGACGAATTATCATAAATTGTTAAACAAAAACGACAATAACAAATGGAATTATGAAATGGTAAAGAGAAAGAATATGTTGTGGTACCTGTTACGAGTATCATGTCATAATTTTATCAAACTTTAAATCACTATGATGTCATAATGTGTTGGCATACAACTGGTCGTTGCGCGAATAGTTAGGGGCAAATTGTAGCCTTGCGTAAATATAGAAACGTTGTTACAAGGCATTTCAAGTTGTTATCTTTGTGCTAGATCAAAAAAAGTTTTCATTGACGTAAGGCTGTTTTTTCCATATGTGTGAAGTCAAACACTGTTTCTAAAGCAGGGGGGGGGGTAAAAAGGTTTTCGTTGACGCAAGGCTGTTTTTTCCATATGTGTGAAGTCAAACACTGTTTCTAAAGCATAATGGCCTTTTCTTCAATTTATTAGATTGTAAACTTTTAATTTCTAAAATAACTGGAGTTAAGTCAAAGAAAATGTGGTGGAAAATTGTTTATTACACTTGCTTGACTATTTTTTTTTGTTTCAGTTTGTTACACGTAAAGTCACGCACCAGGTTTTAGCAAGCTTTTTGCACCAATCATGTCACGTTAAATCACATATATACGTTATGTGTTTCCACCACAGAACGCTGGTTTCCACGGCAACGATGATGACGACAGCTCGAAGGACAGCAAGTCGAGTCGTGGTGACGTCAACATCCCGAATTCGTTCGTTGAAGTTCGCTACGATGATCTGCACTTTATGGAGTGTTGTGGTGAGGGGTCTTTCGGTAGCGTGTACAGAGCTCTGTGGCTGTCACAGGAAAAACAAGAGGTGGCCGTGAAGAAACTGCATCACATGGATAAAGAGGTGACAGAAAAGAGTTCGTTATTTTACTGCCAGAATGTTAAACACTCAACAACTAAATTTCAAATTTTAATGTTATGTCCTGAAGTATGCGAAGCCAAAAGTGTACTGCAGCCAAACAATTTTACTAAATGTTACCCATATTATAGAGCAATTTAATTCGAACTTACGATTTGTATTTGCTATAGAATCTAAAAGCAATAAAACCTTGTTAAATTTCAGCACATAGACATAATTTGTTTGTTTTGATTTTAGGCTCATGTTCTCAGCGTGCTGAGTCATCGCAACATCATACAGTTCTACGGCGCATGCGCAGAAGCACCGAATTATTGCATTGTCACCGAGTTTGCACCTTACGGAAGTTTGTTCGATTTTCTCGCTACTTCGGAAAGCGACAAGTTGGAGGTAATAATTAGTTGTGTTTGTTGAAAGAGTACAAGAAGATATGATATGTTTGTTGTTGCCGATTTACATTGATGTGGTAGGAACAATTGCAGAGCTTGAATTTGTACGGAAATGTTCGCTTTATCGTTTTGTTTTATTGTTTGTGTTGTGGCAAGGTTCAGAAAAGACAACGTACCGTGCTAAACGCAAAGATTGTTTTTCTACGCATGAAGGGATCTTAACATTTAAAGACCACCAATGCAGCCTAAATAACATTTGAAAGTTAGACCACGAAACGCGTCCATTAGTTGTTTCGGCTTAACACTTTGAAGGAGCGAAGACCAGCAGCTAAATTTAAACATAAAATTTGACTCAAGTTTTTTTTCAGTTTCCCCAGTTGCTCTCGTGGTCACGTGATATTGCTCTCGGGATGAATTATCTTCATGACGAAGCTCCCGTGACGGTGATACATAGAGATCTTAAGTCAAAGAACGGTTAGTAAAGTAGGCTTTATGACGCAACAGTAGTGATGCTAACAACAAAACTTCAGATAAATTTAAGATAAACTCCAACTAGTTACATTCGACATTTTTTTCGTAGAGTATCTATGATCTTTTGTTGGGTTAAATTTTGTTGTTCGCAAATATGTTGGATTTAACCAGATAACGGAATAATTAATAAACTAGAAACCTTTTCAAACGTCTAAAATGCTAAATATACTCTTTGACCTGTTGTAACCTTTCTGTTCGGGTTGTCAGAGGTGAAGTATAACACCTATGCTTTCAAATAACCATTCGTTAAGGTTACTAAAGTTCATCACCTCATTAACTCTAATCCGTTAATCGTTTTATTTTTGCAGTCGTCATCTGTCGGGATTTCACACTCAAGGTAATGACATCATCATTTGTTAACAGGCAACGTATTGTGACGTAGGTGTTACGTATATGTGTTTCAGATCTGTGATTTTGGGGCGAGCAGGTTTTTCAGTGAAACTATTGTGATGACGGTGACAGGGACTTACCCCTGGATGGCACCCGAACTTATACAAGGGCTCCCTACGTCAGAGCTTTGTGACGTATACTCGTTTGGAGTGGTAAGTTAAAATATGACGTCACTGACTTTGACCTTTGACCAACTGAACAAAAACTTTAGCGATCACTGAAGCAAAACCCATTCGGGCACCTGAGTTAATTTGTGTACTAATGTACTTTATATCAGTCGGCAACCGGTCCGCGACGAGTTCGTTACCAGGCCGTACAATTTTTCGGGTTAAATGCTTTAAAACATTTTGCCCAATTTATCCCGGGGATGATAAAGTAATTTATGCGTTTTCATTGTTAAATGTTGGTAATATTTTGAAGGCCTGTTCGCGATAGAATTTCAGTTTCAAAAAACGGTCCGCAATCGAAAAAAAGTTTCCGACCCCTGTTTTATATCATTCCTTGCATTCTAAATTACTTAAAATCGCACAACTACAGCCTGTATTGCTACTGAACTGGCTGTATGCTATATGTCGTGAAACAACCAACTGCATATAAGTGGAAGTTACTATTGCAACACAAAGCATAGAGACACTGTCACGAACTTGATATGTCAAAACAATAAGCAACGGATGTGAAACGTCATCGGTTAAGACATTGCGCACATATGCAAGGCTTAATACATGTGTGGGATGGCTGGCTGCAAGGGAGCGGTAATGCAATCATAAAAGCGCTGAGCTGGGCAGGGCCGGGTCAAAATTAAGACGGGTGGGGGATGGGAAAAACGAATTTTGCCATAAAAAACAGCAAGTCTTAGCCTTTTCCACCGAAATCATTTTCACAAAATTTGCAAGATCTATTTTTCAAAATACATTGCCAGGCTTTCTCAAAACCCTGGCTGTACAAAGACATGAACGCTACAAACAATCAGACAAAATGTTTTTCCTTCCCAAAACTTTTTACCCCAAATTTCGTTTGTACAATTATTTTACTTTTAAATCGTGGCAAATAACATATTAAATTAATTCAAAAATTGGAATCGAACTAAAACTAAAGTCTCACTTCAGTCTATTTTAATAAGCAAAGGACAATGTCATTTTCTGGATTATATATATTTCCAAGTTTGTACTTCCACTAATTTGTTGGTAGCATGTTTCACTTAGTAATCCCCCTTTAGTTAATTATTTGGTTCCACCCTGTACAACACAACCCTGTCCCTCTCTTTCCTTATGCACGCACATGCAAACTGTATTGCAGGTCCTCTGGGAGCTTTTAACTCGTGAGGTTCCGTTCAAGGGATTGCAAGGCTTCCAAGTTGCCTGGGCTGTCGTTGAGAATCAAGAAAGACCTGTTGTTCCCAAGCAATGCCCTGCAAGGCAAGTGAATAACATTAAAAGTTCGATTATTTGCTATTGTGAACAAGATAAGACGCTTTTAAATTATACATACAGTTTTAAACAAAACAAACATTTATTCTTTAGCTTTTCACAATACTTTCTGTACAGTGGAAAGATTTTTTAAACTTCTACTGCTTAACTTTGGACTTAAAAAAGTCCCCTTTTTCAATATATCTATTTTTTTGGATTTGTTTAATAATTTTTTGTTACAAACTGACTTAACCAAGATTTAAGTTGACAATGAAATTAATTCCAGTTCAAAGCAATTACCTTTAGTTACCTCAAACTATATAAACAATCATTACAATAACCATAAATCTACACAACTTGGATAGAAATAATTTAACTATAACCCTTTCATCAAAAAAGAACGTTTTTGTTTTGGGGCATTGAGGTGAATAGCTCGACGACTAATTGAAAATCATAGTAACCTTTTCATATTTCCATCCGTTTTTTTATGTTGGCATTTGTGTGTAATTTTACAAACCAACTTTAACTTTAATTCCAAATTATTGGTGAGCTTGAAAAGAGCTTATTGTGAGAATAACGCAGACGTTGCTTGTCCACCGAAAGTAGAATGAACCAAACAAACGTTTTTCCCTTTCCCTGGTTAACTCAGCCAGTTCTGGATGAGAGCGTTTGTAAATCCCGAACCGCAGACAAGTAATATTTCCCCTTGTCTCATCCGCTTCCTGTGCGAATCGACGGAAATCCCATGAGAGCACATATGATTCACTTAATATGGCGCTATCGGTAGACGGGTAAACAAACATAACAGCTTCACGTTAAATAATAATAATGATGATTTCTTACTTCTGCCACAAAATATTAGCTGGGGGGGGGGTTTGTCTCATCCGCTTCCTGTGCGAATCGACTGAAATCCCATGAGAGCACATATGATTCACTTAATTTGGCGCTCTCGGCAGACGGGTAAACAAACATAACAGCTTCACGGTAAATAATAATAATGATGATTTCTTACTTCTGCCACAAAATATTAGCTACATTGAATAGTGAAATAGCAAAACGCCTTATGGTACAATCTAATGGGAAATGTGATTTTAAGCGAGTATCAAGCTTCATGTAGATATACAACAAGGCGAAGATTATAATGTGCCCAAATAGATAGAAACATTTGTCTAAATAGTTTCGTTTATGTTTATTACGTCATGTTTTTATTTAGTGTTTACCGGTCGTTAGTTTCAGATTACTGCACATTGTAAACTCATTCACCTTAACTGAATTTGCCCATAACCAACTTTTTATGTTGAGAATTGTTGGTAATCAACTTTCATCGTAAAGTTGCCATGAGCTATTTAAAACACGATAAACAGACATTTCTGTGAACGCTTCTCTATTAACTGAAGCGAAACACTTTTGTGGTAAACCGCAGCTATTTTGGAGGTTTAGTCTTGCCTGAAAATTGACTTTAACTTCGGAGTTACGCCCTTAATTGTACATAATACGCCGCATATGAGTTTACCAAGTACATATCTCGTTGCCAGTCCAGTAGTTAGCAAATCGAGTTAAGTCTTCAAGTTCCGTCACAGCGTGCAATTTGCTGCGTTTTGATTTGTTTTGCTGCGAGGCTTTTCAAATTGCTTCCACTATTGCACGAATTTGGCGTTAATTTCGCTGCAACTGCCCCATATTAATTTTTATTGGGTTTTTCACGTCATTAATGAAATCTCGAACAAAACTAATTAAATTATATAATTTATATATTTAACCACGCTGTTGCTGCTACTGGTTCTGTCAAAGTTCGTAAATAAACGCACATTGTTAAAACATTTGAAGTTAAACAATGTCATACCGATACCTGCGTTGCTTTCATTTTAATCATTTCAGATTACTATACATTGATTTGTGTAAATTTCGTATGTTAGAGAATATTTTCATTTACAAATCTTTCTGAAGCAACAATATCTAAATTTTACGGGTTATTTTTTCCACAGTTTTTCGGAGCTGGTGCAGAAATGCTGGGCGGGCGACGTTGGAACTCGACCGTCGTTCCAAGACATTATTGTGGAACTGAACAGAATGCTCAATGATGGTTGGTTGTATTTCCTTCTGTTGTATACACGGTCACGAAAACACACGACTATTTGTAGTTTAATCCAGTTTACTGAACGAATTTTGAAAAGTTACTTCAACCTTCTAATCTACTTTATAATGCAAAAGTAGAATTATTTTGAATAAATTTGAAATTTTAAGAATGTTAAGATCAAATATCAAGTAGAAATGACAGTAATCAAACGATCAACGACATACAAACCTACATCAATTGTTACTTGTAGATCAATTAGTGGATGACACTAAGGCATTTCTCGACAACAAAGACGAATGGATCCGTGAACTGGATGAGCGGAAGGAAGCTCTCCGTTCTCAGGAGGAAGAACTCGTAAAGAGGGAGGAGCAGATAAAGGAAAGAGAAAGGAGAGTGAAAGAGTGGGAGGAGAAGCTCCGCGAGCAAATGAGAAAACAGGTAAAGTTTCGAAGCTACGAAGTGAAGAACTTCCGTGATGTAAACGAATCACAACAAATCATGCGCAGTTAACTATTGTGCCTTTTTCTAGTATACGATGGAAATCAGGGTTTTGCAACATTCCCGGTAACATTTTATAAAACTAGTTTGCTTGTAACGAACATTGTTCACAAAATATTCAAAACTTAAACTTGTACACGATGTTAGGTCACACCAGTGGTTCCCAACTGATACGGACGAATTCCTCACTGAACAATTCAAAACATTGTCATTCCTCCCTAATATACTACACAGTGGATACTAAACGATACAAAGATCATTTTAAATTGATTGTTTATCAACTTCACAGGATACGTTGCCAGAGCTTATGTGTCTATTTACGTATCAAAGCTGTAAAATGTTTTACCTTATTTTTCGTTCACTTTTCAGACGCTTGTGGGCGTTGCGCGATACAAGAAAACCAGCGAAAACCTAAACTGCAAGATTTCAGGGACAGGCGATGGCGCTATTGAGTCGGTTAAAGATGTGCTGAGTCATATTATGTCAAAAAGCAACGTCGGCAGAAACGGGCAACAGGTAACATTGCACATTATTCTCAACATTATACTTAACATTTTGACAACACAAGCTATGCCATAAGTTTTATAAGTCAAATTATTTACAAATTTATAAACTCCTTGCGTCATGTATGACGTCATGATACATACTTGCTGTGTTTATCTGTGACGTCAACTAAAATCCAATCGCGCCTAACGTTTATCGAACTGCTGGATTATTTACGTTATTTATGACGTCATAGGTACCTACCACAAACTTCGGTTCTCGAATTTCCGGAGCGAGTCCTTCGATCGAAGGTTTGGGCAAACCGATGCTGCCGATGCGATCGATTAATCGCCAGGATTCCAAGTCGAGTCTCAAGAGTAACGCTTCAAGCGGTCCAGGATTCGCATCTGGCATCTTCCCGCCAAAACTATCTTCCCCGGAACTAAGTCCGGATGCTGTTATCTCGAGGACTTCTCCCGTGTTCTCCAGGTTAGGAAGGGGAGAGAAGAAAGCTCCTCACATCAAATCTGACATCGATTTCAAGAAAACGGAAACAAATAAATCAATGGACATGTTCTCCCAACCCGACGGGTTTTCGGAATTCACGGGGAGTTTTCCGAACGTTTCCGAAGATTCCCGACCTCGTACGAAGATGCAAAAGCAGGTTTCGTCATCTTCGGAGGAATACAACTTTGAGGGGTCAAAAGTTTCGCGCTGTACGTCGGTCGGGGAGGGCGGGCCTGATGGTGGTGTGCGCATGCGCGAACCCAAAGTACAAAGCTGGGAATCGGCCAAAGGTGAAGCCAAGGTCAACCACAGCGACGAAAAGTTTGAAATGGAAGTCGATGACGACATAAGGGGATTTTCCCGGCCCCCACCGCCGAGTTTGCGGAAGTTGAAATCCCACAATTCATCACCTTGTTTGTTCAACAATCTGCAAATCCCTGCTGACCCGGATATATCAGACTCTAGTGAGTTGGATCAAGACATAAGAGCGGCAATAGAAATCATGAGGCAGGAAGATTCGAAGTTGGAAGAAAAATTTGCCGAAGATTTTATAAAAACTCTTAACAAAGTGAGACGCGATAACCGGAAGCAGAAAAGTTTTCACCGTAGCCAACTTCCGGATTCCCACCTTAAATCTAAACTTCCCGGCGCGTTGAAATATAAGCTTCTCCAGCGCCACCCAGCGGAGGCGTGTATGCAAACCAATAGTTTCTCGAGTCGTCAATCGCACAGTGAGCAGAACAGCTCCGAATCCACAACCCAGTCACGCGGTGGCGCTGTGGTGAAGCGTGAGAACGAGCGGCGTACCGGAAGCCGGAAGTCGTTGAACGAACGCAGCGAAAGCCTGGAAGTTGGAAACACTCAGAATAACCAAATGAGAATGATGGGATCTTTGCTGCCTCAAGCGGCGGTGTCTGAGGAATCAGTACCGATGACGTCAAACCGGTCGGTGTCAGCAGCGCCGACAGTGGCGGATAAATCGGTTCAGGCTGGAATTTGTCGGTGTCCCTTAAAACCTGCAGAGCTCGTCACATCATCAACACAAACATGTGACGTCAAAACCGATAACGTCATCGACGCGCGTTCTGCAATGCCTACAGGGGAAGTGACGTCATCAGCGTCATTTAAATCAGGGAAAAACCCCCAGCGAAAGTCGAGAAAATATTCGGGAAAAACGAAGCTCGGATTTAACGGTAAATTATCTGTTGGTGCTTCCCCGGAATTTGCAGTTAAAGAAGTTGGGAAGAAAGATTTGGAACGAAGCGGTAGTGCACCGGATCAAGCAAAAGAAGAGGGTAAGAAGAAAACTGTGACAGAGAGCGTTTCGGAGTCAGGCTTCTATCGCGGTGGATTCTTACGTAACAGACGATCGCTTCTACCCAGTTATTACCGAAGATATTTCAGCGNGTCGTCAGAAACTTGTAAAATTGATGAAAACATCGAGTATTGTGTTTTGCAGCTCGACAGTGGAGTAATCACATCAGATACTGCCCACATATGATGCCAGCTTATTCGCTATGTTGATAATAAACATCGTATCAAGGAGAGAAGGAACAACGAGGCCATCAGACACGACCAATCTGGAACACATGTCAGCCAGGCGGTGTCGGTAGTGAGTATTTTTTTGCTTTTATCCAAGAATCTTAAACATTCAATGGTTTAACCTTGAAACTCATTGAGATATTAACACTCACTGAAGCTTTCAGTAGATTTGTTTATGGCTGGACAATGTAATAAAACGTTATACCGATTCAGTGCCATACAAGAATCGAAATCTTATCAGGATTTATTTACAATAAAATAATAATATTCTCAACCAGTGAAACGACGAACGCAAAACACGATTCAACGGCTATACACCAAACAAGAGACACAATTTCGAAGGGAAATGCGATAAAACAGAGCAAGTGTTTTAATTCGTTTGTTTGGGTTCGAAATTGGGATTTCAGAATACTACAATACGATCGCGAACGACAAAGACTTGGGGCATGGTATATTTAACCTTAATACAGTCCACGCAATGGCTACTGGAGTTATAATTCGGCTGACGCAAGGTGTTTCGTAACGCTTGACTTGAAATGAATCTAGAGTCGCCACCAACGAGACCTGAAGGTGACGTCATGCTTGGCTACTGAAGCGGAACAAACCTCATGAAACGTCACACTGCGCTTTGAGCGAAACTTTGTTGAAACTTTGCTCAATTAAGGGAGTGGTTGCTCGTTTGCAAACTTAAGCCTTAACTATGTGAGGATCGATTTTTTATACATTTTATGCATATATATATTTTTGTACGTATATTTAATACAACAACAATGTGGGATAATAGTTACTGCCACGATTTTGCACAACATTTGTCTTCCCATAAATCCAACATGCACATTGCCTGTTGCTTTGTGACAAGAAAACACTGTTCGATGCCTGGTCTGTTGTTTAGAAACGTTGGGTGACGGGGATAGTTGTGGTAAAGTATCATCGTCTTATCTCATGTACTTGGGCGGTCGCATGTTTTCCATATGTGGATTTGTACGTTTCGTTGTGTTAATAGCTTGAACTTGTTTATCCCATACATAGTTGTCATGGCAGGTTGAACAAAACCTTTAGTTTTAAATGTTGAAGTGGAAAACAGTATTACCTGAAATGTCCACATGGAGCGCATGGTTTGGTTAGCATTTCACCGACGGTTAAGGATTAACTACTCAAACTCATGTTTTAAGATGTTGTTAATTTGTAGCTAATTTAAAACATATAAACTCCAAAACGATGTGTTTTTTAGATCTAACTGAACCTGCACTAAATTGTTGCACTTTATGTGACGTCATTCTCATCACCATAATTACAGTCGCTGTAATTAAGTTGATAAATGACGTTTCAATGGGCTATCAAAAATAAATTTAAATAATGGAAACACCCCGACAACTAACAATAATAATAATAATAAAGAACAAACTCGAACAACGATAACTTGTCGCATGTTTTGCAATGGCTGCTGGAGTTATAATTGAGCTGGCAAAAGGTGTTTTTGTAACGCTTGACTTGAAATGGAATTGATGTCGCCTCAACATTAACCAGTAAGATGACAGGAAGTGACGACATCATTGGCTTTGAAAGCGGAACAAACCTCATGAAACGTCACACTGCTGTGAGAGGAACTTAGTTGAAACGTTGCTGTATAAGGGAGTGGTTGACAACAGTACAAGCTTTTAAAACCTTAACATCAAGTGACAAAAAAAAAGATGGCAAGTCAATCTAATGTAAGTAAGATAGTCTGCAATTCTGTGATAGTTTGTTACATGTTGTGATAATTTTCAGTTGGGTGAATTTGATGCTGATGATATTTTGTGTGACCCAAAGTCAAGTATTGTGGGTTCTGGAAGTTTCGGAGTGGTTCTCGTCGGAAAATATAGAAAACTCGACAAAGTTGCTGTTAAAGTCATGGAATGCCATGGCGGGGTGCAAACTAAGAAACTGTTTAAAAATACGTAAGTTTGATTTTCTACTATACAACTTTGGTTTGTACTGATATTTGTACATTTTTAAAACCACGCTAATTTAAGATGTTTTATTGTGCACAAAAATTTAAAGTGGATTCTTACCCAACTTTGTGCAACCAACCGTGTCAAAATTAGAAACAAATGACAAAACTTAAGCGCAAAAACAACATGCTTGACTGCACAAAGTTCCTTACAATTCCCTTTACGTCACTGGTTTAAATTACGCTTGAACGAAAACAAACAGAGTGGCTTGGGATTTGATCCGTTGCAGNCCTTCGATACCGATTACCGAGTACTTAAATAGTGTCAATAGTTAATTTATCTGCCATGGCTGGCGTACATACGCGCACACACACACATGCAGAAACATATATAAAAATGTAATCTCCACACGATCCGAAACAATATACGTAACCTGGCCGAACTTTTTCCCAAATTGTACTGTCCGAAGCAAATTTTCGCCATAAGTTGCCCGTATTATTATAGTGCAAACCGACCTTCGGCATCGAAGGTTGGTATCGAAAACTGAGGCAAAATATGTCGATACTGAGTACGGGGTACTCATCCCATCACTAATATATTGCAAGGTTGTTTTGTCGCCACAAAGTGCTATTTAATCGTAGTGATAGCAAAACCCCAGCATTGTGTCCTTATGTACAGCCTACATAGCGTTTTGTTTCTGCGACCCAACGATAGAAACAAGAGCCCAGACACGCTTGTGGCGTAACACTGCCTGAAACAAGGCTCTATATCACGTCACAGAGCCCGGTGTGAGCGCACAAAGGCAGGAGTGAATACGCAGGTTTCAAGTTGCAGAGTCGGTTGTTCGCGTTCAGATGGTTTACACAATTGCGACACCGAACAATCGAAGTCATTGTGACGTCGTATCCACTGTAACCGTTGTGACGAAGTCGTTCGATCGTCAGCTGAATAGGAAGTATTCAGTCGAGCCCAACAGAGTGAAATACTGAAGATCGCAAGATTCACGACAACAATCGTCAACCATGGAAAGCGCTCAACCAAGTTAACCTAATGTAAGTATTTTGGACCAAACACAATCTGATTCTGCATAATTATGTTTGCATGCGTGACTTTGCACGTTTTAAGCGGGTTTGTAGGCGAGCTTTGTGCAGCCCACCATAGCAATTGATTTTGTAAAACTTCTGAAACAGATTAACGTTGTTGGATCGTTATGAAACCCGCTTTGCTTATGTATTGCAGCAGGCCACTTTGTAAATTCATTGACTTTGCACGTTTTAAGCTGGTTTGGCGAGCTTTGTGCAGCCAAACATGTCATTGCTTTTTGCAAAACGCCAAAAAAAAGATTAAGGTTTTTGTCTCGTTACTTATATTCCCGCTTTGCTTGACCAAATTTTTGCAACAGGCCTGTTTGTAAATTCATTCATTTTTACAGTTGCGTGAATTTGATGCTGATGATATTCTGTGTGACCCAAAGTCAAGTATTGTGGGTTCTGGAAGTTTCGGAGTGGTTCTCGTCGGAAAACATAGAAAACTCGACAAAGTTGCTGTTAAAGTCATGGAATGCCATGGCGGAGTGCAAACTAAGAAACTTTTCAAAAATACGTAAGTTTGCTTACAACTTTGTTTGCAAAATCATTTGTACATTTTTAACACCACGCTTTAACATCACGTGTTGCCAGGGTTGCGGTTTTCTCGCACAAATGCTTTAGACCAGGGGTGTGCGACCCGCGGCCTGCGGGCCACAATCCGGCCCGCTAAGCCGTTTAGTGTGGCCCTCAACAACACTCTGATTTAGAACAAGTAAAAATGCACTTTTGACAAAAAATCCGCGCTAGGTTTCGGAATTTCCTAAGTTGCTATACGTAACAAGAATAAGCTAAACCAGCGCATGGAAGTTAATTCACCCAGACCTATGGTCTTCTATTCGCAATGGGTGCTGGGTTGCGAGTGTTGTAGTTGATTTTAAACGCAAAATAAAACAAAACGCAGGGGGTGGAAATAATATCGACATGATATTATAATGCAAGCCGCACCAACAGAAGGGTAAAAAAACGTGTAAATACGGTACATGAAAAAAATTGTGTGGCCCTCGCTTGATGTACGAAATTGATTATATGGCCCACCGACGAAAAAGGTTGCACACCCCTGATTTAGACTTTGAGTTGCTGGTTACGCTTTTTGAGTGCGGGCTTACATAAAACACTTTTTACCCATGCATGAGCATTGTATACCGTGTTGTAATTTTAGTCTAATTGGGTTTCGTTTTGCTGCTTTTAAAAAAATTTTCAAGCCCCGGCTTTTGGGCTCGCTTTGACATAACTTTAGGCGTTTCTGGCATCACATGTCGATTGTAGAATGGCGCAATGTTATTCGTTACCCTCGGTCTGATCTTTGGTGAGCGGCTGACTTTGAATTAACTAATTTCAACAGAGTCATGAAAGAACTTGGCAAGCTGCAATTCGCCCAAACTGAAAACGTAATGAGGACATATGGCTGGTTGAANTAGAATTTGCGTATTGTTACTTTGTGTACACAAGGTTGTGGGTTCCAACCTCATTTAAGGAGAAATAGTCAGATTAAGACAAACTAATTTTGTGTGACGTCACTCGAATGAATATACAGAACAGTTGCAGATAGGGTAGGTGTGGGCTCCCACAGTTAGGAACATATGGTCTAATGCAGTCGAAACACGTCCTTCCCAAATTCAAGACATTTATTCTACTCGGGTGTTGCGTAATGCAACATAGTGCCATTTGCTAACCATGGTGTTGAAATAACACAGCCATCAATCATTTCCGTCATTGACAGATTTTGGCTCCGCAAAGCTTGCTGCTACAACTGGATCAACCACTGTTCGCCTTCCAGCCACTGGAGAAAAGATCCAATTCACAGCTCTATACACCGCTCCTGAAAAACTTAAAAAAGTGACAATGCCGCCTAAAAAAGAGCACGACGTCTATGGATTTGGCTTGGTAATCCATATGTCTCTTACTTGTGAAGAGCCTTATCCACCAACAGAAATAAATACCTTGACGAATGCCATCATCAACGGAGAGCGACCAGACTGTGATGCGATTGATGATTTGAAAGCAAGTCTCGACAACAACAAGGACAAAGTAGTAGCCAAAGTGATGGAAGAGGAAATGAAAAGATGCTGGGAGCACGATCCAACAAAACGTCCAGATATAACTGAAGTTAGAGACAAATTTCAGAGTTTAGTTGACGCACAAAACCCAGCAGCGATTCTGGAACAAGTGACAAATTCTGTGAGGCAAATGGATATGAAAGTTGAAAGCCCAGCTGAGAATCAACTCGTTCCGATTCGCCGGTTTTCACCACGTGACCAAACATTTCACACACCACAAAGTATGATCGAATGTTGGTTGAATAACGAGACACAAAACTTGCAAATAACAAACATTTTTCTAGCTTATAAACGTTTTGTCGCTGTTCATACATGATAAAGTCGTGTATTTATGTCACTTCCGCCATTCAAGTGAGTTTTCAACCAATGTTTTTTGATTGACAGAATCGAGCAAACCAGCAAACAACATCGACCTTCCCAGCACATCACGTGACACCTCACGAGGTCAAAGTTTACAAACACAACAGATAGAAGCAGCGCATGACGTCACATCACCACAACAACAAGGTATTTCTTTCTATTGCGTATAATAATGCTGTTTCCGGTGCCGCTTGGCTTACGTCTTAAGTTAGTAGATTGTTACGTCATATTGTCAGTTCTGAAGTTCGCTACACCCGAAAGAAGTCGTTTAGTTTTAACTAAACGTGACTGGCTGGCCCTACCTAATCAATTTTATGTGTGCGTTGTTTTAAGCAGTTTAATTTGTCGTTAATTGGTTTTCATAAACAGTATCAAAAAACAAACTTGTTCATGTTTTTAGGTGACATCACCAGCAAAGCCCTCGATGAAATATTTCAACCCAAAAGTAAGTTTTCCTCGTTTCTGTTTCTTCCTGTCTTCCACTTGTTTAGTAATTTCCACTGAAGCACTCTTTTTTTACATCAATTATTTACAATATACATGTTCAGTGTCTTTTGTTGTCGTGGGACAGCTGTGCTTTGATTCTTGTCAAAATAATTTTTTTCTGGAGAAATTTTAACGAAATTGTGTGAAATTTTGGCAATAATGTGGGAAAAAACTTGTCCCCCCCCCCCCCCCCCCCCCCCCCCCCCCCCCCCCCCCCCCCCCCCCCCCCCCCCCCCCCCCCCCCCCCCCTCAAGTTTTCGTACTGATGTGTCACAATTTTCATCGTTTATGGGAAAACCATGCCTCCAAAAATAAACTATCAGTGTGTGTTGAAAATGAGTAACTCACAATATATAAAAATAAATATATAAATATCCTTCCCATCAGTTTGATGTAAACTTTTTGGTGGACTTTTAACAGCATATAGCTTAATGTGCGTTTAAAACTGTCAAAAATGATAATGTGCCTTTTTGTTTTTCAGTTGGAAGCAACGAAAAATTCCAGTTGGTTCAAAAATACTCAGATTCTGTGAAACGGCGAAAATATAACGAAGCAAATTTAATAAAACAGCAACTTTCGAGGTTAATTGAAGGTCAAGTCAAAACCACTGCAAATGAATTGAAAAATTTTGCTGCAAAATTTCGAAATGCAAAGAAATATCCCGAGTCGATCCTGTTCTGCCATATTGCATCAGATTTCTATGCAAAGCAACAAAGTCCCGATGACGCAGCGAGAGGTGTAAAGGATTGTGCGTGGCAATTGGTAGAAACAAACGAATCAATGATGAACAGTGACGACACAAACAAATCAATTGTGGTCGATCACGTGACCACCTTGATCGCTGACATGCGTCACCAGATTAAAACTCTACCACAAGTCGACGACAAAATTCGATGTGTATGTGAGGTCAGATGTTTGCATTACATTGAATACAGTCTAGGTTTGGTCGGCTCCCATCAACTGAAGGAAGAACCTATCAGGGAAGGAATAAGTTTGTTGAAACGCAAGTTTGGAGATGATGCAGCCAAATACGGAGTCTACGGTCTCTTGTTGAACAACCTTGGGTTCGTTTGCGGGAAAACATCACGTGATAAGAAGGCCGTGAAANGGAGGCCGTGAAATATTACACAGAAGCAATTAAAGCTTACAGAAAATCTAAGGATTTGACCAAGCAACAGCAAAAGCGACACATGGACAATAGTCAAAAGAACTTGCGGATTGTGCAAAAAAAATAAACCAAAAGGGTCATTATGACGTCACCCTATTGTATTTATTTGTTGTGAATAATGATTTGTTTTGTAATATGTATGACGTAACAGTGATAAACAATTGAATGTACATTGGTATTTTCCGATTTTGATTCACTTTGTTTTATAAAGCAAAGCTATGAATGTTTATGTTTATATTGAGATGAAATCTCAGCACTAAACTTAACTTAATTTGAAAAAAAACGTTACAGGTTTAAACCAAGGATTTTATTGATCAGCAATTCAGTGTTGAAACGTTTTTTCCCCCCCCCCCAAACTCTACCACAAGTCGACGACAAAATTCGATGTTTATGTGAGGCCGAGTGTTTGCATTACATTGGATACAGTCTAAGTTTGATCGGCTCCTATCAACTGAGTGAAGAACCAATCAGGGAAGGAATAAGTTTGTTGAAACGCAAGTTTGGAGATGATGCAGCCAAATATCGAGTCTACGGTCACTTGTTGAACAACCTTGGGTTCGTTTGCGGGAAAACATCACGTGATAAGAAGGCCGTGAAATATTTCACAGAAGCAATTGAAGCTTACAGAAAATGTGAGGATATGACCGAGGAAAAGCGAAAGCGATACATGGACAAAAGCCGAAAGAATTTGCGGATTGTCAACAAAAAACTGAAGCAATAATGTCCCTATGACGTCACGATATTGTTTTTGTTTGTTGTGATTGATGATTTGTTATTTGATGCGTGTGACGTAACAGTGCAGAACAATCGAATGTATATTTTGCATTTTAAGAGTTTGATTTAATTTTTAATAAATTTGTAAATGTTAAAAAAGCAAAATTTTGTTGCAATGTGAAGGATTTAAATTTCACAACAAATATACATTTAAACTAATTGCAGAAATTTAAATGAAAGCATTAAATTTTAATTGACTCTGGAGAAACTAATATTTCGCGGCACACTTAGAAATCACTCACACAGTTTGAGAATCACTCCTATAAACGCTTTGAACCCTGCAATAACTTTACCCGAACCTGTGTGACAATTGGGTTTTGATAATTCTGCTCCTTAGCGAACCTTATTGAAGTTTAACGCAGACCCGCGCAAGCTTAACCCGTTCCTTACATAACATGTTACATTTGCTGCTCACCCAAACTCGACATCGGTTTTCACACTAACCTTCGGTCACGGCTGCAAGCAGAACAAGAAACAACAAAGAAAACACCAATTTCATCATGATTCCTGGTTTTCAATTCTCTGCTCGCTGAAAAACATTGAAATATTTCTTACTGCTTTTCTGGATTGACTTTAAGACTCACGTATAACGCAGACTTTCCAAACTAAGCGTTTCAAATACTGAAACTGATTTAAACTGCTCTAATCCATTCTATTATTCTCAAACTTTTTTAACTTTATGCTTTCTTCAGAGTGTTGCCAATTGCAAAATGTAAAATTCACCGACGAAAAAAGGCACATTTTTTATCCCAGATAGCCTATTGGTTCACCATGCAAGAAAGGTTAACAAACTTGCAGTAGAACTTTGACAGAAATCACGAGCAGTATTCCTTTATATAGCGCAGCTAACTTAAATCCTGGCAACACAGAAACCCCGCAAATTTGTGAAAACAACGAAACCTGCATAAGTTTGGGCTCAACTTTTTCGAAGGTTAATCTTCCTGGGAATTTGATTTCAGTCGCTTCAGGAGACGTGATTCATCTGTGACGTCATAATAGTGCTCTCGGCGATCTTGAGATAGAATTCGATTTTTTTTTCTTTTCAGCAACTTTTTCGTCTGCAAATGCGTCAGTGTTGGTTACATGGAAAGCCGACCCGCTTGAGTGGGAACGAGCTTTGTTCAGTCAACCGTTACGTCGTAATGTGTTACTTGAAGTGTCCGTTTATTTCATTCGCCAAATAGAATTACGCGTCAAACACAAACGCCTAAAAAACACGCGCAAAAAAGGCATACGTCACAAGCTTGGAAAGAAATGGATTAGCGACAATGTTCGACAAACTTTTCCTTTTTTTTAAATCCGACGGACTTTGTTTAATCACAATCACTTGTTTGTTGGGAATGACGCGTAATTTTTATTGCACTCACGAAAACTTTGCAACATTGTTGACAATAAGATTATTTCTACATAATTTGAACGACTCAGTGATTGTTTGAGCCTTAATTGATATCACATACCTCAAGTTGTATGGAATGATTCCGATGTTGATGATATTCACAAATTGTTTGCAGTTTTATTCATCGCACATCGACCAGTGCAAAGTATTTGAGCGTTTTTCACCAACACACAAACTCTGTCTTCGGTTTAATTCGAGTCTTGCAAATAAACCGGCACTTTCGTGACGTAACAATGCTTGTGGAAGCGCGTTAATTGTTCCGCGTCGAAATTGTGAAAATCTCGCGTTTCAACAAAACAAGTGGAAGGTTTTATGTGCACGGGTT